>QFEN01000113.1:0-137251 GCA_003316125.1 Auricularia polytricha
TAGGTTGAGACACGACCTACTAGGGTGTAACATACCTAAGACACATTCAGGAGGACGATTTCTTTTTCAACAAAAAGGTAATCTAATTACTCTTTGACCACCCACGAACAACACGTTATCAACCGAGAAGTAGAAAATCCGTTGACCGTGAACTTGAGGAGTTGGCAACTATTTGTCTTATCTTCATATAAGACCCTCAAGTAAGAAGACACCGGTCCTGTTGTCATAGAGGTATCTAAGGAGGGAGACCTCCTCTTCCAGCCTCCAATGAGCGGCCTCTTTACGGCCCTTAGGTTTGGTTTGAGACTCTGCTGCTCCGCTGGTGGAGTCTCCAGAGAGATGAGAGTGAGAGGCAATAGACTGATCAGAATCTGAGAAGTCCATGACGCGGATGGGTGGTATCACCGAGACATTGATAAGGACTTGGCGGCTGAGGTATGTTCCGAAGGTCGTGGGAGCAGAGTCACATGACGCCGAAGTTGAATTTTGATTTGAATTCTCGATTGAATATCCTGTCCAAACAGAGCCTTATATTTCTCATGCCGTGCAAGATCTCTTTAATATTTGAAATTTTACTTCTGCTTAGATGACAACCTAAATATTAAGTACTACCTTGACATTTCGCACGACATTCTGACTTGTCTTAAATATTGCAAACCCCGATGTGTCTGCAGCTGATCATTGTGTGTTCTCGAGACGTTAGACGACCATGTACATTGTACAATGAACCAAATCTAATAAAACAGTGTACCATCTAAAAGGCACTCAAAATACAGACACAATATCTATGCACATCTCCAGAACACCAAAGTCCAGAGCCAATGCAGCTCGTTCACACCATCACTCACTTCGGACGACATCACTAACCCACTCTCACACCCACTACCCTCATCCTCCAGCCCATCCAACGCACCCCTCAAATCCTCCACTTCCTCAATCCCACAGCTCAAGCGCACCAAGCCCTCTATATCTAGATACTCACATGCATCATCTGGGCAGGTAATTCGCAGAAGTGCTTCTGCACTCCTTGCACCACCACGTACGTGGAATGAGACCATTCCACCGTAGGATATCAAAGTGCGAGGCTGGATGGTGTTAGAGAACTGAAGATATCAAAGTGCGAAACTATTTCTGTGTGCATGCCGTCTGGAGATCCACACATGCCTGAAACTTTAACTCAACAGGATACCTGGCAGAATTCAGAAAGCTGACGAAAGATGGCGCTGGATCCGAGTGTGATCTCATACGGGGACTGGTGGCGAATACAGTTGAACGGACGTGGTGAACTCAACAATAAGCGAGTTCTAAAAATAGACACAACTTCTTTCTTCGGACAACTTTTGACTATTTCATTAATGGATCATTGGGACACCACGACATTTTCATTACCAGCAGCTAGGCATCTCTCAGTCGTGTATATTCTGTGGAGCTTATTCCACAAACCGCAGTGATTTTTATATCGTACGGGGGGTGTATTCCGAGTCATATGTTGTTAGGACAGCCTAGCCTTGACCCATGCATCCAGGATGAGGAATTTGTTGCCTTTCCAGACACTGATCCATTGGCGCAACATCATATTCTACTCATCCCCAAGACCCACATCATTGGTCAGCTTCACGAAATTATCTGCTTCGCTTGCTCATGTCACAAATAGAAAGCGTTAGGAACCTTACTGAGAAGGATGCGAGCATGTGTGAGCATTTCTATACTTGCTGCATCAGCCAAGTACCTCTTCTGGAATCTGGATCCAAGTCTGGAGAATGGTGGCAATAGGACATTCCATCCTGATGCGTTCAATGTACCACCGAGAGCCAAAGCGGAGGTGAGTTGATTCCCCGTTGAATTACACTGATAGTGACATCGTCTTTTTCAAGATTTGCTTCAGTATACCACCGTTCAACTCGGTATTTCACCTGTACCTACATGTGCAGGCATTGTCATACATGTCGCTGGTACATCGGCTCAAGTACCCGTCTGTTTGGGGCTTTGGCGACTACGAAAAGGGATTCAGTTGGTTTGCTGAGATCGGTCAGGCAGTACGTATTTTGGAAAAATATCATCGTGTTGCCATTTCGCCATGCTAACCACCATCATGTAAAGCGATGGTTGCAACGCTGAATTACGATCACAACTGTCGCCATCGTGTTTGACAAACCTGCTACCACTCCAAATCGTGTGCAAACTGCTCAAACTCGTATCGAAGCTCAAGTTGGACCAAGCTCATCTCAATCAATCTGGGTGGAGTATTTCTGGCTTGGATTAACGGTGTTTCATGGTCGATTCAGTCCAAAGCTGCTGATCCATATTGTGAAACTTGTACGCAACCGAACACCAACGCGGTATGACGTGCCGGGTGCAAACTTTGATAACTCCCCTGGCAACTGCCATCCCGTGAGTTAGTCTCATGTTATGCGAGCAGATCGTACATATGCTGTGCGATGTGTATTCACATTACGCCCCCATGATTTTATTGCGATTGAGCAGGGACAGATAACTATTCACGTCCTCCAGGATGCTGGGATAATGACATAATGGTAGACACGCGTTCGTGTGCTTACTCGAGACAAAGAATGTCCCTACAAGTCGTTTTTGATATTCGTCTGCTGTCAACTTCAGACTTCTTATTATTTCAGTCACAGTGAATGCAACGGCAGATTTTCCAACGCTGTACCCAGCCAAAGAAACCTACTCTTTCTTCAGGTTGACAGGCTCCACCCGGGTCCCTGGGAAGTTTGCGGGAGTCATGTTCAGCATTACTGACAATGACCTGGAACAGTTTCTTTCAAGGTCCTTTGTATGATCGGCGATCATCAGGAACTTGGAACTACTTCCACCCCACTCGGAGACCAATCGAGGCACATCGCTACGTCCTCATCCCCCTCCCAAGGGTTACTGACCACGCCCCCCTCCGTTATATTCTGCAGCCGTACTCTGCCATTTGAGCTTCCACACACGACCATTTGTTCATCCAGGGACACCGCCATCGCAGTTACCGAGAGTCCGTCATTATCCCAAGGCTTTCCAGCTCTTGTCCACTGGTGCATTGAGCCCTCGCCCAACGTACTCGTTATATAGCCACCGCTGCCCAAGCAGGCAAGGATGTCATTATACCGGCTGTCACATTTGATGATGCATTCTGGCAACGAGCTCCCTGCTGGACGTCCCAGCGTTGGTTTGTAGGTTTCTTCCACGATGTGGTCCGAGTGTTGTGGTTGACAAAGTAGGACAGACCGAGAGGTGTGATGTGCCTCGCTCACCTAGTGGCACTCCGGGTAATGGTTGGTGGAATGTAGTCATGAAGACTGCCGCGTTGAAATGTTCTGGTTGGCCATCCCCCCTCTTCCTCCATCCACATAGGAGGAAGCGCCTCACTCCCTCCTGTTTGATGTTGAGTCGGTCGATTGGTTTGACAACGTGATTGTTCACCTTCCCAAAGTGCATCCTGGCGGTGCTGTGCACCATAGGGTGGTGGATTCTCTGAGCGCTTCACAGGAGAAATAGGTCCTGATAAATCTGATAGCAGTCCTGGACCTGCCCCTCTCCCATTCGCTGGCGTGCCTAGCTGAGTTTTTTTGGTGCAGCATGAATGCGATTGCGGATGTTAGTGATGGTGCGCGTAATGGAGAGAACTGCCATGTGCCATGCTGTTTAGCATGCTGTACTTACAGACGCACTGCTTAGGTGATAACCTGTACCTCGTAGGCGTTATTTCTAAAATAGAGCAATCGCTGCCCCCCCCCCCCTTTACTGATCCTCGTGTGTTCTCGAGACGTTCAGCGACCATGTACATTGTACAATGAACAACTAAATCTGACAAAACAGTATACCATCTAATAGGCACACGAAATACAGAAACGAATATGGTAATATCTATATACATCTCCAAAACAACAAAGTCGACGATCAATGCAGCCCTTTCACACCATCAGGCGCATCATCACTCACATCAGACGGCGTCAACGATCCACTCTCACACCCACTATCCTCATCCTCCA
Organism: Auricularia polytricha; assembly: GCA_003316125.1. Lineage (NCBI taxonomy): Eukaryota > Fungi > Basidiomycota > Agaricomycetes > Auriculariales > Auriculariaceae > Auricularia > Auricularia polytricha. The sequence goes on from QFEN01000113.1 coordinate 3,996, forward strand.
GCCCATCCAATGCACCTCTCAAATCCTCCACCAAATCCTCCACCAAATCCTCCACTTCCTCAATCCCACAGCTCAAGCGCACCAAGCCCTCAATGCCCAGTGCCTCACGCTCTGCCGGCGGTATACTCGCATGCGTCATCCGTGCAGGTAACTCCGCAAGACTCTCCACACCACCCAAACTCTCAGCAAGCGTGAACAGCTTCAGCTGCGGCAGAAGTGCCTCTGCACTCCTTGCACCACCACGTACGCGAAATGAGACCATTCCGCCGTAGGGTATATCGTGCGCGAAGCTCAATGATGGTAGGGTGCTAACGAAGTGCTGTATGGGGGGGCTGAGGGAGGCGCGTGCCAGGGCGTGTAGTGTATGCGAGGCGAGACTGGGGTAGATGACGCGCTCGATGGCGGGGTGTGAAGTTAGGAACGATGCGACACGGAGTCCATTCAGACCGTGTGCTTTCATGCGTACTGCGAGAGTTCTGGCGCCCTGTTGGGCCAGACAACAATAAAATGCACTCGGGACGGCGCCATGGGAATTTTGGAGGAATCCGAACTTTTGAACGAGGCTGTCATAGTCTGTATGGTGTGGATAAGGAGGGAAGGATGGCAGCGCCCATTACGACGTCGGAATGACCGTTGACATATATCGTGAGGGAGTGTATAAACATATCAGCTCCCTGCAAGAGTGGAGAGGCATAGAATGGGGAGAAGAAGGTGTTATCGACGAGAACAAGAGGCTTTGATGTGGCGAGCGAGAGCTACTATACGCAGGATGTCAATAAGTCGGAGTGTGGGGTTCGTCGATGAGTAGATCCAGATAAGCTGGAATGTTTGTGTGAGTAGCAAACTAAATACGAATGCTGAGAGACAAACTTTAGTATTCTCCTTCATAGCACCTAGTATTCCAACGTCTGTTGCATTCTCCAAGTCGACAAACATCGACTCGGCGCCCATGGTTTCCTTCGCAACCCTCGTGAGGTACCTGAACGTACCACCCTAGACGTTATTCATACTTAAGACATGTACGTTTGGACCTAGAGACTGCAAGATGGCCGCTGTGGTGGCACTGCCAGAAGCAAACGCAAACGCACATCCTGCACCTGCCTCCAGGCTAACGAGTATGCGCTCTAATGCATCGCGATTTGGATTGCCAGAATAAGAATATTTGAAGCCCTGTTCACCCAAACAACAACATAAGTATGCTACGATATGTCGAGTACACTGACACACGAACCTTGTGCACGCCTACTTCATCCTGCTTGTACGTGGTGCTGAGGGATATGGGAGGAATGACAGCGCTGGTTGTGGGGTCTGGCTCTGAACCTATATGAATTGCTCGCGTAGAAAAACCGAGCTCAGATGAGCGTTTTGAGTGACGCTTGACATCATTCGCATTAGGGCTCCGTGAAAAATTACCCACGAAGTTAACGACGAGTTTTTAACTCACCCCCACCTTCGAGGGGTTTTTGACATACTCAAAAATGTTCTAGTGTAACCGGGCACGCACTAGGTATGATGTAGTGAACTAATGTCTTTCGTCCCCTCAAATAATGTTGGCAGCATTATAATAAGTGACCAAGAACTCACAACTGATTTTGAGAGATTTGTCTTGTGAGAAACGGACAAATAATAATCTATGTCTATCAATCCATCACGCTAATGAGAAAGACTTCATCTCCAACGTCAATAATGTTGTTAGTGGCTGTAGTTAAAGTGTGTCATATAGCCTTCTCCCATCAAAAATACCAAAACCACTAACCGCGACATCCTGAATAGAGTGTGTGATATGCAGCACTTCATTGTTGGAATCCTTCTGGGATGCCTGAAGCTCTGTGTTTTGCAATCTGTCAACGCGCAGCTCCGGACGGTGGACGTCATGGAGCATATCAAATTTAGGAGAATTGACAATGTCTGATTGGTACCATGATTGAATCACAAAGTTGACAACAAGGCAAAAAGACGTACTACCAGCTTATATGATGTTATAGCCGTCCCTCTATGCATCTGAAAGTAGACGAAAGCTTGAATTATTGGTAAGACCAAAGTGAGTATTCCGCCAGATATGACATTCACAATTATGGCGGTAAGCGCTCAGACTTCATAAATGAGTAGTGAGGAAATAGTTAACTAACATTACTGCAAGGGTGACACCAATAAAAATGCCCCAAACGTGTTCCCAAGGTCAACTTGTGGGACAAGATCCTGCGTTGAGGAGGACATTGTTGGCCGAGCCAATTCTGTTGGCAACGAAGTGGATTCCCCATATGATTTATGTTCCAACATGAGATGAATCCACTGCCATTTGACAGATGGCTTGTGATGGACGTCAAATGATGATCCTGTACTGAGGCCAAGGGTCGGAAATTTCCTATTCGGTTTCATGGCCTTGCAACATGTTGCAATGATCCAACGACGAGCCCAGGTTCCAACATGTTGACAATTTCCGACTCTCACGTTAGTGGGAAGGCTTTCTCGAAATGTCGTTGTCAGAGAAGTGCCTTGAGGCACGCGCAAATTGCCGATGCTGAGTCATGTTGGACCCATCCTGTGTCAAGGAACCCAAGTGGGGGATGCACAGAGCAACCTTCGCACATCGCAATGTGTTAACCTCTCGAGCTCTGGGGCTGGTCGATTGTCCCACAAAACGTCTTCCAAAAACTACCTGCTAATCCATCCAACTTCTCAGAAATGGCAGCTACAATACCGTCTATAAATTGACCTTCACCGATGGCACCGAGATCGCCGCTAGCATATCAGTGCACTGTGATGACGAGGACTTTATTTAATCCCCAGGCGAAGCCTCTGTCTGAGATAGCCACCATGTATTTTTTGGTGCGTCTGGCTTGTGCCCAGATATATCAGTTCTACAAGTTCATGCTTCGGGACGTTTCATTTTTTAATCCAGCTTGTGCACCATATGTTCTCATGGATGTCGTCCACGGACGAAAACTCGATAATCTCACCAAGGATAACAACAACCTTCGCTGTCTGGATGGTATGTCAGAAGTCCAGCAACTGATCGTCACCAAAACTCTGGCAAAGCTACAATTTACTTTGTCGGCAGAATTACACTCAACGACGAATGAATCCCTATCATAGGACCACTCCTCACCATCACACACCAAGAACCTTCAAGTTGGGGGAGCGTACAAATCCCTCATGGATCTTTGGAGGGCCCAACTGGAGCATGAGATCTTCTATGCTGTGAACGAATGGTCCAAGCTTGAGAAAGACCAGCGTTCTCTATTCCTCTCAGAGCCCAAATGCGTCCCCAGTTTTTTTTTGAATTCCCTCCTCTCTCATACCTCGCGTCGTTCCTCTTTAGTCTTACTTCCCGGGTTAGAATACTGCCCCGCATAAGTCACCCAACTCACCGAATGAAATCCAGCCGTTGTCGCATGGCTGGACTTCGTTCGGTGACACTTCCGAGTGGCCGAAGGTCTTCCAGGGCGCAAATGATCCAGTCGATCTGACTATTAGAGCGACTACCACCAGCAGGCGGTATTACCTCCGCCAGCACTTTGGTGTATCTTTTGTTTTGCGCAGGAAAACCACGGTAGACATAGTGACTATAATCCTAGTCGCTGTGTTGTTCGTATATGCACCGTATTATCTCAAGTTCCATGAGATCATCACGGGCGGCTGGACCGCTTGGGTCGATCATGCCGAGTAGATACATGAGACACATTGCCGATACAACGTGGTAAAACAACACGTTCGGAGCGCTGCATTGATCATCGGTCCCAACATCTACCACAGCTCCATGGAGAAGTCGGTGTTTGACTTGAGCATATTTGAGGAACAGTTTGCCAAGATGGGAAGAATGATGATGAGGTGGGTGAATAATTACAGCAGACAGGTACGTAGCAAGACTTTGTGCATCACCAAAATATCGCACACATTGACTGATCCATTCGCTCTTCATATCCCATTATCTCCTATTGTCTGTCCATCATTCTTGTTCCATTAGTATATACGACGTCGGCGACAAGGTTGGAGAATTCACCTAGACATTGATAGCTTGGATCATCGCATCGATGATGGTCTTGACAGTCTCAGTCCAAGTGGCCGACTCGTACGTCACATATGCCTCTGACTTCCCCTTCTGCGCGACAATAGTGACATACTTCGCAGGTATTCCATTTGTCGTCTCCATTGACTTGGTCTGGAATGTGATATTTGTGTGGGACTGAGACTTTCCGTCGCCGTGCCAAGGGGTGTACTTCCCCTTTCCAAATACCTTCTCAACTTTCGTTGGGTCTATTTTCTCCAAATACTGCTTCACCTCCTTGAGATCTTTCTTGGAGGCTTTGTCCTATATGTGTGTCTGCTAAGTTAACGAGGCAGATGAATGTGTTACCATCGAAAACCTACGTGGACATGGGCAGACATTGAGACTGAGAAGCCGAACGAATTGTGCAGACCAGGAGGAGATGATGTGTCTTCTGAGTGACGAGGGGTGTGGTTTATGTCATTGCCCTGAACAGGGGTTGGGATATAGAGAGCTCAAAAATTATCACACTGGACTCACATATCTTGCCAAGCCTCTATTGTGGTTTTGCCGTCTAGGTGCAAGAGAGATCTGATAAACTAAATGAGCGAATAATCAGCTTATTAGCAATTAACTAGCTCACGTCTCTAGATTGAGCTGGTACCTAGCAAAGAAGTCAGATGAGGTATGAATGTGATGAAAGGTGACTGGCCTTGAGCTTCGCGTTGGGCTCTGCATCGCCCTGACCGAGACACAGGACCACTTAGAAAAGAGCCTGACGAAAGATATGTAAACACGCACGCCAACCCCACGAGCACGCTTGAGTGCTGCTTCCAGACTCCACACATAGATTTCTGAATTACGTCCAATGATAGTACTGGCAAAGCATTGTCCATCGGAGAACATGGCAACAACCAAGACTTGGTCGTCATGCCAGAGTGGGTATCCGACTTGCTGATTGGTATTGAGGTCCCAGATGCGAACTGAGTAGTCAAATGATGCGCTGACAAGATGGCATCCATCAGGAGACAGACAAATGGACACAACGGCGTTGGTATGACCCCGAAAAACGACGAGTTCTTTCCCGTCAATCGAATGCCATTTTCGGATGGTGTGATCATTCGAGGCAGAGAAGATGTATGAGCCATCCTTGGACCAACATAACGATCTCACCCCGCCTTCATGTCCCTTTATCTCAATCAGCAGCTTGCCGTCATTTGACCACACGCGGATCATGTCGTCATCACCGCCGCTCGCAAATCTGTCGCCTTGTGGAGAGTATTTCACTGTCCGCACAGATTTTTCGCTTCCCTGTATCGGTGATGCAATTTGTTGGCCAGTGGCTGGATTCCATCGTCGTATAGTGCCGTCTTCCAATCCACCTGCTACCTCAACCCCATTCGGAGACCAATCGAGGCACCTCACTGTATCATCATTCCCCTCCCATGGGTTACCGACCACGTTCCCCTCCTTTATATTCCACAGTTGTACTCTGTGATCTGAGCTTCCACACACAACCATTGTTTCATCCAGGGACGCCGCCATTGCGGTTACTGGGTTTCCGCCACCATTCCAGGGCTTTCCTACTGGCTTTCCAGCTCTTGTCCACTGGTGAATTGAGCCCTCACCCGATATACTCATTATATTACCACTGGAGCCCAAGCAGGCAAGGGTGCTGTTGACCAAGTTGTCACACTTGATGATGCACTTTGGCATCAAGCTCCCTGCTGGACGTTCTGGCGTTGGCTTCTTCCACGATGTGGTCCGAGTGTTGTGACGTGCCATTCGCATTCAGGTATGAGCTCCCCGGTGTAATCTATGCTTGACCATGAGTTCCTTACTCTCATCGCACTTTCCCCGCTCACCTAGTCGCACTCCAGGTAACGGTCGGTGCCCTGTAACCATGGAGATTGTGTCGTCAACATATTGTGGTCGGTCATCCCCCTCCCTCTCATATTCACTCCACATAGAAGGGAGCGCCTCACTCCCTCCTGCTTTATGTTGAGTCGGTCAATTGGTGTCACAACGTGATGACTCACCTTCCCAAAGTGCATCCTGGAGGTGCTGTGCACCATAGTGTGGCGGATTCTCCGAGCGCTTCAGGGAGGCAACAGGGCCTGATGAATCTGAGAGCAGTCCTCGATCTGCCCCTCTCCTTGTCGCTGGCGTGCTGGACTTGGTCTTTTCGTGCAGCATGACTACGACTGGGGATGTTGATGATGGTGGACGTAATGCAGAGACCTGCTAGATATGCTGTTTTGCACGCTGTACTTAGGCGCCTTGCTTAGGTCATTACCTATGCCTCGTAGGCGTCAGTTCTGAAATTGATCAATGGCTGCCCCGCCTTCACTGATCCTTGTGTTCTCGAGACGTTCAGCGACCACGTACCATGTACAATGAACAACTCAATCTGATAAATCAGTATACCATCTAATAGGCACTCGAAATACAGAAACGAATATGGTAATATCTTTATACATCTCCAGAACACCAAAGTTGACAATCAATGCAGCCCTTTCACACACATCGGGGATTTCGACATTTTACCTCTCCCAAAATTTCAATCAAAAGTAGATCTAGACCTGGCCAGAGCATTCTAGACCTAGCCTGGAACGCCCTGGGGCGTTCTAGATTGCATTTCGATTGTAATTTTACTAGTGGCAAAATGTGGTAAAATGTCCAAACCCCCGCTGTGACACCATCAGGCGCATCATCACTCACATCAGACGGCGTCAACGATCCACTCTCACACCCACTATCCACATCCTCTAGCCCATCCAACGCACTTCTCAAATCCTCCACCAAATCTTCCACTTCCTCAATCCCACAGCTCGAGCGCACCAAGCCCTCAATACCCAGTGCCTCACGCTTCGCCTGCGGGATACTTGTTGGAAATCAGCCCGTCAACATACATAGTTTTTCTCTTTTGTTTTGGACCTGACGCTCGCTACCTTTGACGTACCTACCATATTTAGTAACTCCGCCTACAACACATTCACTACAGTCCTTTGACCCTTTTCCCCAGTCTCTTATACTCGACTGGGGGACTCAACGAGTCCTTTATCTAGACGTACACCGTCTTTTAATACTCGCATGTGTCATCCGGGCAGGTAACTCCGCAAGGCTCTCCAAACCACCCAATCTCTCAGCAATCGTGAACAGCTTCAGCTTCGGCAGAAGTGCCTCTGCACTCCTTGCACCACCGCGTACGCGAAATGTACCACCACGAGCCAAAGCGGAGGTGAGTTGATTTCCCCGTTGGATTATACTGATAGTGACATCGTCTTTTCAAAGATTTGCTTCAGTATACCACCGTTCAACGCGGTATTTCACCTATACCTACATGTGTAGGCATTGCCATACATGTCGCTGGTACATCGGCTCAAGTACTTGTCTGTCCGGGGCTTTGGCGACTACGAAAAGGGATTCAGTTGGTTTGCTGAGATCGATCAGGCAGTACGTATTTTGGAAAAATATCATCGTGTTGCCATTTCGCCATGCTAACCACCATCATGTAAAGCGATGGTTGAATGACGATCACAACTGTCGTTATCGTGTTTGACAAACCCGCTGCCACTCCAAATCGTGTACAAACCGCTCAAACTTGTATCACAGCTCAAGTTGGACCAAGCTCATCTCAATCAATCTGGGTGGAGTATTTCTGGCCTGGATCCGTTTTTCATTGTCGATTCAGTCCACAGCTGCTGGTCCATATTCTGGAACTTGTACGCAACCGAACAGCAACGCGGTATGACGTGCCGAGTGCAAACTTTGATAACTCCCCTGGCGACTGCCATCCCGTGAGTTAGTCTCGTGTTATGCGAGCAGATCGTACATATGCTGTGCGATGTGTATTCACATTACGCCCCCATGATTTTATTGCGATTGAGCAGGGACAGATAACTATTCACGTCCTCCAGGATGCTGGGATAATGACACAATAATAGACACGCGTTCGTGTGCTTACTCGAGACAAAGAATGTCCCTACAAGTCGTTTTTGATATTCGTCTGCTGTCAACTTCAGACTTCTTATTATCTCAGTCACAGTGAATGCAACGGCAGATTTTCCAACGCTGTACCCAGCCAAAGAAACCTACTCTGTCTTCAGGTTGACAGGCTCCACCCGGGTCCCTGGGACGTTCGCGGGAGTCATGTTCAGTATTACTGACAATGACCTGGGACAGTTTCTATCAATATCCTTTGTATGATCGGCGATCACCGGGAACTTGGAACTACCTCCACCCCACTCTGAGACCAATCGAGACACATCGCTACGTCCTCATTCCCCTCCCAGGGGTTACCGACCACGCTCCCCTCCTTTATATTTCACAGCCGTACTCTGCCATTTGAGCTTCCACACACGACCATTTGTTCATCCAGGGACACCGCCATCGCAGTTACCGAGAGTCCGTCACTATCCCAAGGTTTTCCAGCTCTTGTCCACTGGTGCATTGAGCCCTCGCCAAACGTACTCATTATATAGCCACTGGTGCCCAAGCAGGCAAGGGCGTCATTGTACCGGCTGTCACATTTGATGTTGCACTCTGGCAACAAGCTCCCTGGTGGACGTCCCGGCGTTGGTTTGTAGGTTTCTTCCACGATGTGGTCCGAGTGTTGTGGTTGACGGGGTGGGACAGACCAAGAGGTGTGACGCGCCATTCGCATCCAGGAATGAGCCGCCTGGCGTCATTTATGTTCGACAATGAGTTCCTCGCTCTTATCCCACTTTCCTCGCTCACCTAGTGGCACTCTGGGTAATGATTGGTGGAATGTAGTCATGAAGACTGCCGCGTCGAAATATTCTGGTTGGCCATCCCCCCCCCCCTCTTCCTTCATCCACATAGGAGGAAGCGCATCACTCTCCTGCTTGATGTCGAATCAGTCGATTGATTTGACAACGTGATTAATCACCTTCCCAAAGTGCATCCTGACGGTGCTGTGCACCATATGGTGGTGGATTTTCTGAGCGCTTCACAGGAGAAACAGGTCCTGATAAATCTGATAGCAGTCCTGGACTTGCCCTTCTTCCATTCGCTGGCGTGCTTAGCTTAGTCTTTTGGTGCAGCACGAGTACGATTGCGGATGTTGGTGATGGTGGTCGTAATGGAGACCTGCTATGTGCTATGCTGCTTCGCATGCTGTACTTACAGACGCACTGCTTAGGTGATAACCTGTACCTCGTAGGCGTCAGTTCTAAAATAGAGCAATCGCTACCCCGCCCTTTACTGATCCTCGAGTGTTCTTGAGACGTTCAGCGACCATGTACATTGTACAGTAAACAACTAAATCTGACAAAACAGTATACCATCTATTAGGCACACGAAATACAGAAACGAATACGGTAATATCTATACGCATCTCCAGAACACCAAAGTCGACGATCAATGCAGCCCATTCACACCATCAGGCGCATCATCACTTACATCAGACGGCGTCACCGATCCACTCTCACACCCACTATCCTCATCCTCAAGCCCATCCAACGCACCTCTCAAATCCTCCACCAGATCCTCCACTTCCTCAATCCCACAGCTCAAGCGCACCAAGCCCTCAATACCCAGTGCCTCACGCTCCGCCGGCGGGATACTCGCATGCGTCATCCGGGCAGGTAACTCCGCAAGACTCTCCACACCACCCAAACTCTCAGCAAGCGTGAACAGCTTCAGCTTCGGCAGAAGTGCCTCTGCACTCCTTGTACCACCGCGTACGCGGAATGAGACCATTCCGCCGTAGGGTATACCGTGCGCGAGGCTCGATGACGGTAGGGTGCTAACGAACTGCTGTGCGTGGGGGCTGAGGGAGGCCCGTGCCAGGGCGTGTAGTGGGTGCGAGGCGAGACCGGGGTAGATGACGTGCTCGACGGCGGGGTGCGAAGTTAGGAAAGAGGCCACGCGGAGTGCATTCAGACCGTGGGCTTTCATGCGTACTGCAAGAGTTTTGGCGCCGCGTTGGGCGAGCCAACAATCAAATGCGCTCGGGACAGCACCGTGGGCATTTTGGAGGAAGCGGAGCTTCTGGACGAGGCTGTCGTAGTCTCTGTCTGGTGTTGATAAGGAGGGAAGGATGGCAGCACCCATTACGACGTCGGAATGACCGTTGACATATTTCGTGAGGGAGTGTATAACAATGTCAGCTCCCTGCAAGAGTGGAGAGGCATAGAATGGCGAGAGGAAGGTGTTATCGACGAGAACAAGAGGCTTTGATGGAGCCTGGCGAGCGAGAGCTACTATACGTGGAATATCAATTAGTCGGAGGGTGGGATTTGTTGGTGATTCGATCCAGATCAGCTGAGATATTTGTGTGAGTAGCAGACTAAATACGAATGCTGAGAGACAAACCTTGGTATTCTCCTTCACAGCATCTAGTATTTCATCGTCTGTTGCATTCTCCAAGTCGACAAACGTCGACTCGGTGCCCATGGTTTCCTTCGCAACCGTCGTGAGGTACCTGAACGTACCGCCGTAGACATCATTGACACTTAAGACATGTGCGTTTGGACCTAGAGACTGCAAGATGGTCGCTGTGGTGGCACTGCCAGAAGCAAACGCAATAGCATGTCCTGCACCTGCCTCCAAGCTAACGAGTGTGCGTTCTAATGCATCGCGATTTGGATTGCCAGAACGAGAATATTCAAAGCCCTACTCACGCGTACAACAACAACATAAGTATGCTACGATATGTGGAGTAAACTGAAACACGAACCTTGTGCACGCCTACCTCATCCTGCTTGTATGTCGTGCTGAGGGATATGGAAGGAATTACAGCGCCGGTTGTGGGGTCTGGCTCTGAACCTATATGAATCGCTCGCGTAGAAAAACCGAGCTCATATGAGCGCTTTGAGTGACGCTTGGCGCCATTCGCATGCCCGTTCGCGTAGTCATTGGTAGAGATGGTCATATCGCACTTTGGGTATCGACTATACGGGGTAAAACTGTTCTGGGAGATAAATGTGCAGGGAAGATGGAGGTAAGCGAGATAAGAGAAGGCTTTATACGGTGCGTACGTACCCCGGCAAAGAGAATTTACCTGCCGAGCCAAGAATGAGTCCATTGTAACCATAATTGCGAGCTCGATGGCGAGTCGCTGACAAAGCGATTTCAATCTTGTTAGTCAGTCCAAATCTCCATAATCATCATCATGGTCTCTCCATAAGCCACCGGTCCGAATTCATGGCTATGTCGCGCAGCAACACGCAGCTCACAGTCAGCTGGAGCCTCATAACCTCTTAGAACGCGTGGACCTATCAACAGGAGAAGATTGTGTGGGTCGTCCTCCACACGTTCGTGGTACCGATCGCGTGGCGGGCGTCAAGCACTATGATTGAGCTAAATCAAGCCCAAGTTGTTCTTATAGATAAAATTAGCATTTACCGCTGCTAAGTATATCAAATGATCCTTCTCAGAGTAGGTGTCTAGACCTCGGATGAAGTCGGAAAATGATCAATAAGGCCTAGGTCATACTAGAATGGGCTTCCAAGCTCGCAATCTGCTGGGAGGTTCTTCCATGTACCTCTCAACTTCAAGCAAGCACCTTCCCGGCAAATATTGGGTAGGTATCAAACATTTACTTAGGTAGTACTACGAACTCACAAAGCCACCTGCGACCACCACCCAGCGAAGAAAGGGGAAAGTAACAATCCATCAATACTAAACCGTCAAGAAAGGCTTCCTGTTGGCGGCTGTGGCTAAAGGTTGTCATCCAGCACATCCATCGACAGTGACGCAATTGCCAACCACGCCAGCCTGAATAGGACAAGTGATATGCAGCGTTCCATTGTCAGAATCCTTCCGGAATGCCTGAAGCTCCGGGTGGTAGACGCCGTGGCACACATGAAATTCGGAAGGATCAACGATGTCTGCATTCGTGTGCCCGTAATATCGCGCGTTCAGAAGCGCGATGAACGAATTCACGTATACTAGAAAAGGTACCACGCATTAGCACGATCCTTGAATAAAATTCTGCTTTGTTCGTACGTTCAGCCTGTAAAAATCCTAGAACGAGAAAGATGAAGGTCTTTGGCAGCACTGCACACTGTCGGTGACCGTCAGAGACTTCGGGAATGGCCGGCTCAACAGGCCGGACCTCACCACAATAACGACTACAATTGAACATACACTGCAAAAATGTAAGTCAAGGTATGGAGTATCGTGCAGAGTCAAATACCTCGTCAGACAGCCCGTACTGATCGTATAACCCACGAGCTTTGTCAAGAATGAATCAGTTCTAAACAACTCTATTTAACATGTTAAATCCGGGCAGTGAATAGACTACTCCTCACTTAGAAAATCCTGTAAGCGAACTAGCGAGGAGATAGCATAGAGATGACGCAATGATGATATCGATAACAGTAAAGGCGCCCACAACCGCATATAGCCACCACTCGATTCCAATCAAATCCCCGAACGTACGGCACTTATATCTACTCGCTGTCAGCATTTGCGTGAAGTAAGGGAGCCCTCTCACTCACGTTGCAAGAACAGTGGCTATAATAGGGTTTCCTTATTGATGAGCCAATAACAAGAGTATGATTGAAGTTTCGAGATCTCACGGATGCCAACACCTGGAGAGATTGTGTTTTAAATTAAGCGGAAATCATTCCCAGGAGACAGACTCACCTGAACATAGGACCACGGTTATAACCTGGTAGTCTATCAACGGAACGAAGTGCCATTGAATACTGATTGCAAACTTACCAATGCTATGGTCGGGAGAACTCTTGTTCGGCCCCTGCTGACTACGTTCATCTCGTTAGGCGCCGTGCAAATCCATGATCAAGAACTAATTACATATCCATATGCGATGAACATACAAACTATGGACCAAGTCAGTATCACTTAAGTTTCACATGTTACAATGCACACGGGACGTACAGATGCACCACAGGAACAATGAGAATCTGTGAGTTTCGTGTCCAGGGCTAAGTTTCATAGAGCGTCAGAGATGCGACCTACGTTGACTATCACCTGAAGCTACGAGATCAGGGCACAGTTTAGGCATGCCCAGTAATTGCAACCCGAAAGGGAACCTACCAAAGCCAGACAATCTGACGTAACGTCAAAACTTGAACTGAAAACAAGGCAGCATAGACGTACGGCCAGCTTATACAATGTGATTCCCGTGCCCCTGCTCGTCTGAAAGTAGACAAAAGCTTGAACGTTGGTTGAACCAAAGAGACTGTTCAGATACGTCACAGATACGATAGCAAGTGTCAGCTTGTTCGGCTGCCAGCACAGTGCGGAAATAATTTACTTACATTGCTGCAATGACAAGTCACATCACCAATACAAAGTGCACCGAATGTATTCCCAAGGTCAACCTGCGGGATGAGGTCCTGTGTTGAGGAAAATATCGCTGGATGAGCCAATCGTGCCAGTAACGAAGGGGATTCACCGTACCACGTATGATATATCTCAAAATGAGGGACTTGCATTGCCATTTGCTCTGTAATCATCTTTGCTGATGGTACGAGCGCATCTTGTGCAGTGAGGCAGTATCCGAAATGAAAGAAGGATGGTACACTGGTGGCCTGATTCGTGTGGCTCGCCGTTAGTAAAAGACCCTGAGCTCACTCGGCCATCTCACCGAGGTCCATTCACCATATACATCACGCCTCCTCGGGTTCAGACACTCGTCAGCCTCAATTTACGTGTTATGCTTTGAGCATAGGTGCTAAGTAAACAGGGTCAGACCCTCTGTTTCCCATACCATGGCCTCGGTCTTTGGGTTTGACAGGTGACTAAGAACTCACAATTGATTTTGCGAGCCATGTTTCGTGAGAAACGAACAGATAATAATATATGTCTATCAATCTATCACGCTAACGAGACTGACTTCGTCTCCAACGTCGATCCTGTTGGCGGCTGTAGTTAAAGCGTGTCAATTAGCCCTCCTCTGAATCAGCAATACCACAAATGCTAACCGTAACATCCTGAATAGGGTGCGTGATATGTAGCACTTCATTGTCATAATCCTTCCGGGATGCCTGAAGTTCCGTGTCTTGCGATGTGTTAAAGCGCAGCTCCGAGTGGTAGGCGCCGGGGTGCGTTTGAAATTCAGAAGAATTGCCAATGTCTATGTTGGTTTGCATGATGTAGTATTGCGCGTTCAGGAGCGCGATGAATGAGTTGACATATACTTGAAACAGTGCCGCTCGTTAGCATGATCCTTAGAGAATACATTGTTCATACATTTAGCCGCCAAAAAATCAACAGCAAGAAAGATGAAGGTGTTTGGTAGCACTGCGCACTGTTGATGACCATCAGAGAGATTTGATGGTACAACACGCGGGACCTTACAGTGATAACAACTGTAATTGAACACACACTGCAAAAATGTAAATCACGGTACTATGACGCAGGCTGGAGAGTCAAATACCTCGTTAGGCAGCCCGTACTGACAGTATAACCCACGAGCTTTGTCAAGAATGAATCGGTTCTAAGTAATCAAAATTAGCATATCAGATCCTGACAGTGAACATATTACTCTAAATTACTCCTTACCTAGAAAATCCCGTATGTGAAGTAACGAGGAGATAACAAAGCCATGACGCGATGACGATATCGGTAAAAGTAGACGAGCCTACAGCCGCATATGTCCACCACTTGACTCTAATCAAATCCCCGAACGTATGGCACTTATATCTACTCGTTCTCAGTGTATGCATGAAGTAATGTATGCGTCTCACTCACATGCCCAAGACAACGGCTGTGATAGGGTTTAATGGTGAGTCAACAATGATATTACCATCGAATTTTCGAGATCTCACGAATAGCGACACCTAACGAGATTGTTTCAAGATCAAGCGGAAAATATTTCCGGGTAACTGGCTCACCTGGACATAGAACCACAATCACACCCTGATAGTGGATCAACAAAACGAAACGACATTGAACACCAATTGCAAACTCACGAATGCTATAGCTGGGAGAACCCTTGTTCGGCCGTTGCTGACTAGGTTCACCACATCAGGCGTAGCCCAAATTCATGATGCGACATAATTACATATCCATATACGATGAATGTACGAACTATGGTCAAAATCAGCACCACTCGATTCTTGGATGTAATGGCGTACATTGCACTTACAGATGTACCGTAGGAACAATGAGAACCTGTGGAATGCGTGTCAGGAGCGGATCACAGACCATAGTACTTGTGACTTACGTCGACTATCACATGAAGCTGCGAGCCCATCACTGCTAGTAGAGGATGTTCAAAGGGCCAAACTAGCAACTCACTTTGAAACTCCACACTATTTCTGTGAGCGCACTGAAGTTGGCGTAGTTGGTTACTAAGTAATAGTAGACGCAATGTACAATCAATGACAGGTGTAGAGCATCGAGTATCCTGCAAGATCAGAGTAAAGTTGTAAATTGATATCCTTCGGAAATTGCAACTCGAAGGGACACATACCAAAGCCAGATGACCTGATTGATAGCACTGTTGAATCACTGGGTTGGCAACAAGGCAACAGAGACATACAACCAGCTTATACGATGTTATGCCCGTCCCTCCATGAGTCTGAAAGTAGATGAACGCTTGAACGTTGGTAAGACCAAAGAGACTGTTCCGCCAGATATGACATTCACGGTTACGACGGTAAGCGCTCAGACTTTATAAATGCGTAGCGAAGAGATAGTTTACTAACATTGCTGCAAGGGTAACCCCAATAAAAAATGCCCCATACGTATTCCTGAGGTCGACTTGTGGGAGATCTTGCGTTGAGGAAGACATTGTTGGCTGAGCCAATGCTGTTGGCAAGTTGGCAACGAAGTGGATTCTGCCGTATTATTATATATTTTGAAGTGAGAAGAATGCATTGCCATTCAATAAATAGCTTTTGATGATCCTGTACTGTGACACACAGCGGCAGTGTCAGCGCTGGAATCTACATTTATGACGGTGTGCCAGTACAGACTCCAATTCGTGCGCTATGCTGGAGCCCTGAATGCCAAGTCAGTACCCGTGGACTTATCATGGAATCATCCTTCCACTGATCCAAGTTTGAGTTTGAACCTTTCACTATTACGCCTCGCGCGCGCCTCCTCGCTCGTTCTGGGCACTCCTTTTGCCCACTTGTGCTGTTCTCGAGTTGTTAAACGTAACGACCACGACAACCTGAATTGGACAAGTGATATGCCGCACAGTATCATATGCAGCACTTCTTCGTCGAAAATCCTTCCGGGATGCCTGAACTTGAACTCTGGGCGGTTCACGGTGATGCTATAGAGCACGTAAAATTTATTGTTGATAGTATCGTGCGTTCAGGAGCGAAATGGTGAGCACAATACCCAAATAATATTGACTAACTTGCTTCAAGGTAGAAAGGACTTGAACAAGTCAACCTAGTAAGCCACACAAAGAACTCCGAGCCAGAGGCAAACATTGAACAAACACCCCCGGTCAGGTGACAGACGTCAACTATCAGTTTCCTACGGTAGTCTGATGAACATCTTGCCATATCGCAACAGACAAAAATATCCAAATACTATGGGATCTAGCTCAACGTACTTGTGCAAACTCGAGGTAACATTTATGTGCATGTCTCATGATATATATATTTGGCGCGAATGGGAGGACAATCAAATTCAACCGAACAATCATTGATATCTGAGACCACATCAATATTTAGGCCCAGTGGAAACTCACTGTTCTGAGGATAACTGAGGTTGCGTGAAATTGTCTAACCTGAGCGACACAATCTCAACAGAAAAATGAGACTAATAGCACATGTGCCAGATTGTGTGGATGCAAATATTTGCTGTTCATGCATGCATACACCCCCGATTGTATCTGATCAACTGGTATATTAATAGTTTGCGATAGATACAGTGCAGGTATGCTACAATAAAATTTAATACTCGACTCGTCCCCTTGCGTCCCACAACCATTTGTCCCTGTGTCCACTCGTTGACATCCTGTCCATCTGCCAATGATCTTGGCACAACTGAAGTAGGAATCAGTGAGTATATACAGAGCGTAAATTACCACATACCGCCAAATTCCGTCACGGGAAGCGCTGAGATATGCAAAGCAGAAAGACTTATCAAATCTTGATTGAATCAGCGTGATTATATGCGCATGTAGTCAGTCGCATAATGCACCTGTAGCTCACGAGTCTCGTAGATCGTGTATGTGGGCTCTTGGTGCAACAATGGAGTGGAATTGTCGCGAATATGGACGTTGATGTGACTGATGGGAGCGTCTAGCGTCGTGTTTCCTCCAGATGCCACGTTCACGACGGCGCGTGTGTGCCAGTCGTGCCAAATCACGGTACCACGTCCGGGAAAGATACCTGTGGGTAGAACATCAGTGGCGGTGGTTGTTAATGAAGTTTATTCTATTACCCTCGACAGTCGTAGCTCCAGGAGTCAGCACTGGAGTCACGAGAATGTCACTGCCAATCAGCCATTGCCTGTCCACGGTGAACAGTTCAGGCTCATCAGGGAACTCGTAAACAACGCCTTGACAGGCGGAAGACCAGCCATGGAGGTGCCGGCAAAGAGTGTATACTTTGGTATGTCTAATGTCAATGACGTGATCACTAGAGAGCGTACACACTTACCCAGTACGGCAGTAGCGCGTATCTAACAGCAATGGCGATGCGGGATGCGTTGGCTACGCTTCGTCACCTTTTCCTCCATCAGTCCAAACACATTATGTACGTCAAGGTCCACATATCCGCCGGAGTGCGTCGCATTCGTCGCTGGGATTGTTGGTTAAGGGATCCGGCCGCTGCGTTCCAGGGAATTCATACTAGTCATATCGCAATAGTGGTATATACTGATTAAATTTTACCATTACGGATAGCATATGGCGGGCTGTTTGTATGTGGTACACCTGCACCAAAAGAGCGCGAAAAATAACCTCTAAGGAACATCGTGAGATAACGAGGTTGCAAGACGGAGGGGAGTGTTTGTCGTACCGTACTTGTACGCACCTTTTTCTCCGCTGCCGACAATATGCGGACTTGAGTGGTGTGTTCTCGTCTAATTCTGGGAGTTTCTGATGAGCAAAAACGGCAGGAAAGCACGAAAAGGCCTACTCTGCTGGTGCCCTCTAATCCTCTGATTCCGGTGCAGAGACAGAATTTTGAAGTGTTGCCGTCCAGCGTCGGGATCTTTGTGATCATCGTATTCGACAACGATGACAGAGGTGGTTGGGGTGAGAGACACTTGGAATGGTTTGAAGGGAAAGATGTTGGTTGGGGTAAAAAGTGGTTGGGGAACTTAGCATTTTCAACTCCGAGCCCTAGATCCGCGGGCCCGGGACTTGGGTAAGCTTCACTGTCAACGTCGTGGCAAGTACTGTAAAATGTAAGCAATTTGTTTGCGCGCAACATGCAATGTGCAGCGACGACGATAGAGACCCAACCTTACACAATTTCAGACATGTACTATTATTAGCATCAACACCGCCAGCCAATCTCAAGCAATCTCAGACTCATCTCAAATGTACGGACAACCTCAGACAACCTGAGCCATTCTCAGAACAGTGGGTTTCCACTGGGATTTAGGTGTCAACAAGTATAGTTATTGATTATAATCGCCATCCATGACAAGTTACCGAAAACTGTCCAGTAACTATACGCCCGATCAAATCATATAGCTACATTAATTTCAAGTGAGCGTTGTCCAAACTCGCGAGCGTCTGTTAGTTCAATACAGATGAGTCCTTCATTATGAAGGCGAATGCGGCTAGCATTGAAATCAAAGGAGGAGCATCGCCGAGAAAGCCAGGAAGAGAGCGGATAATGTTGCACTCAGTGCATGTCCACGTGGGGCATCGCTTGTATTGGTTACTGATGCAGATACTGTACCAATGGTTGTGGAAGGGACGGTTCCTCCAGCGCCATTTTCGGCGATTGAGATACTTGAGAGATTGGCAAAGCCAACTGAAGGGGGATTGTAGCGGAAGACGGAATAGACATTTTTCTAATGGAATATGGCAGAGCAGCTCAGTATTGCAGAACTCGAAGACTGTTTATCATTGTCACAAACCAGGAAAGCATCGCCGATGATCCAAGAGGGGGCTCCAGTGCCAGTATCTGCTGCGAAGAATGCACCAATGCATTCTGACGAACTGGCTTGCGCAAAGGCAAAATCTGCTGGGCTTATTGACCATGTGGCGCCACCGAACGACAACTCCACGTTTACAGTGGTCGAGCATGCTGATCGCGCGTTGAGCCACTTGACCTCGCCATGCTCAAGAGGTTTGCTTACGGAAGCTGTAATATCCCGCCCATTCACCTGTCGCTGGTTGGGAGTTGGGAATTTGTGCATAGATGGCTTCAATTGAGCTAGTCGGACCACCTATGTTGGTCGTGCCAGTGTCAATAGCAGCAGTTGTTCCCGAAGTAATAGAGATCGAGCTGCCTTGCACAGTCAATGCTAGATAAAAATGAGTGAGCAGATTTTTTGGTACACGTGAGTTTGTGAACTGCTTACAAGACAATGGTATATACCAATATGAGGGAGTTCCGGGAATGTCGATGTAATCAATTGAGCCGGTGTACAAACTACTGTTTGTATAACCTGAAAGCACATTTGTTTGGGTGGGTGTCTCCCGGTGTGACGGAACGTCTCGTACCCATATTGAGCACTCCTCCGGGTTCAAGTTGCTGGGCAGTGGTATCATTCACATACCTGTTCCTCGTTAGCAACGCAACTCGTTTCAGAAAACAGATATCATTACCGAGTGAGCTGAACAGCGAAGAGAGCTGAGTCCCAAGCATTACTGGAGGCCAGAGTCTGCCAGAAGGGTATCTGGCCTGAAGCTGCTATGGTTTCCCATGCTAAACCAAGCAAGCCAGAGACTGGTGATGTCAGAAAATTTTGTGATACTACATCCACAACAGCTGTAATGCACGTAAGTAATCGCCAGTGAGTCTGTCAGTGAGAGGATATTCTGACCAAAGCCTTGACCGGAGACAGAGAATCCCGCCATTTGCACTATATCCTGTGCATTATAACCCTCTGCATAACCCAAGTCGTACTGGATATCGAATGTCGTAGAGAGGTTCTGGAAGGTTGTTGAAGATGATGGGTTGTATGTAGGACTCGACCCGCATGCAGTTCCACAAGAAGAACCAACGACCCAGAGATCACTGCGATCCAAAATTCATTACTGACTTATGACAACACGTCGACTGCACTGGAACTTACGAAGAGCCCGTGTCTAATTTGACATCAAATGACACCGCAGGCGTACCAATAGCCAATGAACCATAATAGCTGTACGGATGCGTCAACAGCGAACCATGCACACCGAAGAACACGTCTAACGCTTACCTAGAATCATACAGCTGGTCGACAATCCTGAAGACAAGCTGCACTCAGTAAACACATTTCCTACTACAATACCACATGCCACTTGCGAGTTATAACCAGTACTTCGTTTATTTGTTGTCTGCCCGGCGTACTTTGCTAATAAATTGTCCCGCTGGCTCTTTGCCAAAGCGCCCCATTCAGTGACATCTCGGGGGAATGGGTTCCTTCTTAGAAGGGAGATGGTGCGACCAGAAACTGGGGCTGCATCTGTTGGTGCTCCAGATGTATCCGCAGGCAGCGTGAAGAGTGATGCAAGAAAAATTAATGGTATCATGTCAAGCCTCGGTTTTGGATTGTGAAGTTACCAGAGAAGGTCCAAGCCGAGAGCCCACGAACCAGTGGAGAATGAGGAATAATGAATGTATAGGGTGCTAGCCAGCCAAGTGTGCTGAGTATATATTGATGCACTGGCACTGCACATTTGTTCCGCAGCTAACCGCAGCTGCCGACACTGCCAATGGGCACCTTATTTTGGGAAAGTTGAATATCCAGGCTATACTGCATTCATCGTGATAATAACACACTACTTACCTGGCAATGCCAGTATAGATGGTACCACTAGTTAGTACTTAGTGTGGTACTCAGAGTAAGAAATGATGGACTTTCAAAACCATGCCTGTTGTTCCGACACCACGACCTCGTCGCTCTGTACGCCTCAAGGGTCTACAGACGCTCTCTCGCAAGGACACAAGCACCATGGAACTCAACCAAGGACCTTTTACTCGCGGAAGAGGTGGTAAAAATCGAGGTAGTGGCCTCCGAGTGGCCGTCGTGGGAACACAAATCTAGTCCATTTTATGTAGTTTACTGATGAGTCAGATATGTATGAATAATCGAGTTTATTTTATTTGATACCAGGGTAATTGGACGAGCGTGCTCCTCAGCAGACTTTTCCCTCGGGTCTTCCCGTGTTATCCTTCTAGAAGGGCCTGTCCCTATGCCATCTGTGGCAAACGCCCTGTGCGTGACACGCCGAGTGCATCGGCATTGCGCAATCCTTATTGCCACCTCCTTTAGTGGAGTAAACGGTCTATGTCTAGCGAGACTTAGTACGCTGTTGTTTTTGATTCGTTGGCCTTGTCTCACTCGATTTACTCGTCTCGATAGCAATCTGTTATTTGCGCACCCACCCTATTTATTTTACCCTCCCAGCGTTGTACGATATGTACGAGGTCCTGTTTGGAGCTGTTTTGTTCTCCGAATCCATGGGGTCCCCCCGTCCTCGCGGTGGGGTCCTTTTTTGCTGGCTAAATCCTTGTCGTCTGCGTCCCAACGAGACTGAGCAAGGACAATTAGTCTGATGAGTCAGATATGTATGAATAATTAATAAATTAGGTGGTACTACAAACTCAATAAACTTATCTGCAACTCCTATTGATCTCGTGAAGAAAGAGAAAAGTTGTAATAATCCATCAATCCTATACTGTCACACTAACAAGAAAGACTTCCTGTTGGCGGCTGTGACTAAAGCGTGTCATTCAGCACATCCATTAACAGTAACGCAACTACGAAGCACGCCAGCCTCAATAGGACGAGTGATATGCAACACCTCATTGTCAGAATCCTTCCGGGATGCCTGAAGCTCCGGGTGGTAGACGCCGTGGGGCACATGAAATTCGGAAGGATCGACGATGTCTGCGTTCGTGTGTCCATAGTATCGCGCGTTCAGAAGCGCGATGAACGAATTCACATATACTAGAAAAGGTACAACATATTAGCACGATCCTTGGATAACATTCTGCTTTTTTCGTACGTTCAGACACTAACAATCCTAGAGTGAGAAATATGAAGGTCTTTGGCAGCACTGCACACTGTCGGTGACTGTCAGAGAATTCGGGAATGGCTAGTGCAACAGGTGGGACCTCACCGCAATGACAGCTACGATTGAGCATGCACTGCAAACATGTAAGTCAATGTATGGAGTGGGCTGGAGAGTCAAATACCTCGTCAGACAACCCGTACTGATCGTATAACCCACGAGCTTTGTCAAGAATGAATCGGTTCTAAGCAACTCGATTTAACATGTCAGATCCAGGCAGTGAATAGATTGCTCCTTACTTAGAAAATCCTGTATGGGAAGTAGCGAAAAGATAACATAGAGATGACGCAATGATGATATCGAGAACAGTAGAGACGCCCACAACCGCATATAGCCACCACTCGATTCGAATCAAATCTCCAAACGAATGGCACCTATATCTACTCACTGTCAGTGTTTGCGTGAAGTAAGGAAGTCTTCTCATTCACATTGCAAAAATAATGGCTGTAATAGGATTTACTTATTGGTGAGTCAATAAAAATAGTACGATTAAAGTCTCTCACGGATACCAACACCTGAAGACGTTTTTTTAAAATCAGGCGAAAGTAATTCCCAGGAGACAGACTCACCTGAACATAGGACCACGGTTATAACCTGGTAGTCTATCAACGGAACGAAATGCCATTGAATACTGATTGCAAACTTACCAATGCTATGGTCGGGAGAACTCTTGTTCGGCCCCTGCTGACTACGTTCATCTCGTTAGGCGCCGTGCAAATCCATGATCAAGAAATAATTACATATCCATATGCGATGAACATACAAACTATGGATCAAGTCAGTATCAATCGAGTTTCGCATGCTACAATGCACACAGGACGTACAGATGTACTAGAGGAACCATGAGAACCTGTGGGTTTCGCGTCCAGGGGTAAGTCTCATAGAACGTCGGAGATGAGACTTACGTTGACTATCACCTGAAGCTACGAGTACATCCATTAGGACAAGTAGAAGGCACACAGAGAGCCGAAGCAGGAACTCACTTTCATACTCCATACGACTTCTGTGAGCGCACCAAAGTTCGCATAATTGGTCACTAGATAATAATAGACAAAATGGACGTTCAAGGCGAGGTGTAGAGTTTCGAGCGTCCTGCGAGAGCAGGGGCACAGTTCAGAATCGGCGTGCTCGGTAATTGCAACTCGAATGGAAACCTACCAAAGCCAGGCAACCTGATGTAACGTCAATAATTGAACTGAAAACAAGGCAGCATAGACGTACAGCCAGCTTATAAAATGTGGTTCCTGTTCCCCTACTCGTCTGAAAGTAGATAAACGCTTGAACGTTGGTTAAACCAAAAAGACTGGTCAGATATGTCACATTTACGACAGCAAGTGTCAGGTTTTTTGGCTGTACAGTGAGGAAATAATTTACTTACATTGCTGCAATGACAACACCAATAAAAAGTGCACCGAATGTATTCCCAAGGTCAACGTGTGGGATGAGGTCCTGCGTTGAGGAAGACATCGCTGGGTGAGCCAATCCTTCCGGTAACGAAGGGGATCTACCGTACCACGTATTATATATCCCAAAATGAGGGACGTGTATTGCCATTTTCTCTGTGATCATCTTTGCTGATGGATGGTGCTGATGGTGGGAGCAGATATTGTGCAGTGAGGCAGTATTCGTGGTGGAAGGTACATCGATGTTTTGATTCGTGTAGCTCGCCGGAAGAGACTCCGAGTCTACTTGGCTATCATACCGAGGTCCATTCACCATCACACCTTGGGTGCAGAGATGTTAAGTAAACGGCGTCAGACCCTCTGTTTTCCACAGAACTCACAATTGATTTTGCAAGCCCTGCCTCGTGAGAAACGGATAGATAATAATATATGTCTTTCAATCCATCGCGCTAACGAGAGAAGAACTTCATCTCTAATGTCAATGCTGTTAGCGGCTGTGGTTGACGTGTGGCATATAGCCTTCCTCCATCAACAATGCCACAACCACTAACCGAGACATCCTGAATAGTGTGTGATATGTAGTACTTCATCGTCGGAATCTTTCCGGGATGCCTGAAGCTCCGTGCTTTGTGATTTGTCAATGCGCAGCCCCGGACGGTAGATGCTGTGGCGCATATGAAATTCAGGAGAATTACCAATGTCAACGTTGGCCTGCACGTAGTATCGCGCGTTCAGAAGCGCGATGAATGAGTTGACATATACTTGAAATGGTACCACTTGTTAGCATGATCTGTGGATAATCCATTGTTCATACATTTAGCCGCCAGAAAATCAAACAGCAAGAAAGATGAAGATCCTTCGCAGCACTGCGAACTGTCGATGATGCATCAGAGACATTTGATAGCACAACAGGCGGGACCTTACTTTGATATCAATTACAGTTGTTATCAAAGTAAGTCATGGTACTATGGCGTAGACTGGAGAGTTGAATACCTCGTTAGACAGCCCGTGCTGATAGTATAACCCACGAGCTTTATCGAGAACAAATCAGATCTAAGTAATCGAAATTAGCACATCAGATCCAGGCAATGAGCGGATTACTCCTTACATAGAAAACCCAGTACGAGAACTAACGAGATAACATAGCGACGATGCGATAACAATATCGACAAGAGTAG
This sequence comes from Auricularia polytricha, assembly GCA_003316125.1. Lineage (NCBI taxonomy): Eukaryota > Fungi > Basidiomycota > Agaricomycetes > Auriculariales > Auriculariaceae > Auricularia > Auricularia polytricha. Next base: position 28,713 of record QFEN01000113.1, read on the forward strand.
ACGAGCCCACAGCCGCGTACATGCACTACTCGACACCAATCAAGTCCCCGAATATATAACACTTGTATCTACCCGCTCTCAGCGTATGCGTAAAGTAATGGAACTGTCTCACTCACACACCCAAGACAACGGCTGTGATAGGGTTTAATGACGAGCCAGTAACAATAGTATCATTGAATTGTCGAGATTTCACGAATGGCGACACCTGAGGAGATTGAGTCAAGATCAAGTGAAGAATATTTCTGAGCTGGCTCACCTGAATATGGGACTTCGATTATACCCTGGTACTAGTGGATCAGCAGAACGAAACATCATTGAACACTGAGTGCAAACCCACGAATGCTATAGCCGGGAGAACTCTTGTTCGGCCCATACTAACTATGTTCATCACATCAGGCGTGGTGCAAATCCATGTTGGGAAACAATTACATATCCATATGCGATGAACGTATGAACTATGACCAAAATCAGCATCACTTGATTTGTGCATGTCATGGTGTACATTGCACTTACAGATGTACCGTAGGAATGATGACAACCTGCAGAATGCGTGTCAGGAGCGGATCACCAAGCGTAGTACTTACGACTTACGTCGACTATCACATGAAGCTGCGAGCCCATGACTGCTAGTAGAGGATGTGCAAAGGGCCAAACTAGCAACTCACTTTGAAACTCCACACCACCTCTGTGAACGCACTGAAGTTGGCATAGTTGGTCACTAAATAATGGTAGACGCAATGGATGATCAACGACAAGTGTAGAGCATCGAGTATCCTGCAAGGTCAGAATACAGTCGTAGTAAAATTGACGTCTCTCGGGAATTGCAACTTGAAGGGACACCTACCAAAGCCAGATGACCTGATTAGTACCATGATTGAATCGCAAAGTTGACAACAAGGCAAATAGACGTACCACCAGCTTATACGATGTTATAGCTGTCCCTCTATGCGTCTGAAAGTAAATGAAAGCCTGTATGTTGGTAAGGCTGAAAAGACTATTTCGCATTCACGGCCACGACGGTAAGCGATCAGACTTCATAAATGCGTAGTGAGGAAATAGTATACTAACATTGCTGCAAGGGTGACACCAATAAATAAAAATGCCCCAAACATGGTCCAGAGGTCAACTTGTGGGAGGAGATCCTACGTCAAGGAAGACATTGTTGAATGAGCCAATTCTGTAGGCAACGAAGTGGATATTGTCATATGTTCTCGGATGAGATGAATGCACCGCCATTTGACAGATGGCTTGTGATGGTGTCAAATGATGATCCTGTACTGTGAGGCCAAGGGTCAGAAATTTACTATTCGGGTTTCATGGCCTTGCAACGTGTTGGAATGATCCAACTACAAGCCCAGGTCCCAACATGTTTACAATCCCTGACTCTCACGTTAGTGGGGGAGGGCTTTCTTGGAATGTCGTTGTCAATGTCAACTGCTTAGAACACCGTACGTGAACTTGTCAGACTCAGGTACCTCAATCGAGGCACGCGCAGATTGCCGATGCTGAGTCAGTCGTGCTGAACCTTGCTGGACCCATTCTGCTAGATCTGCCAGTACTATGTGTCAAGGAACTAGTACCTCGAATAATCAGGTGGGGATGCACAGAGTATTTGAACTTCGCTGATCGCAACCATCTCCGTGGCACGTAGCAATCCATGTCCAAAGACCTTGAGCAGCAAATTTCAATACTTCCCAAATCGCGATGAGTTAACCTCTCTGGGCTCGTTGATTGTGCCACGAAACGTCTTTCAAAACCTTCCTGCCAATCCATACAACTTCTCGGAAATGTCAGCTACAATATTCGCCGGTGGCACCGAGATTGACGCTAGCGTGTTGTGCATGATGACGGGACTTTCATCCCCAGGCGAAACCGCCTGAGATAGCCGCCATGCAGTTTGTTCGTGCGTCCTGCTCGTATCCAGATATCGTGGTCCCACAAGTTCATGCTTGGGACGTTTCATTTCCTAATTCAGCTGGTGCACCGTATGTTATCATGGACGTCGTCCACAGACGAAAGCTCGACCATCTCAACATCGGTGACAACCTTCGTGGTCTGGGTGGTATGTCAGAAGCGCAGCAAGTAACCATCACTAAAACTCTGGAAAAGCTACAATCTACTTTTTCGGCACCCATACTGTTTGACAAGATCGGCAGCATTACCCTCAACGACGAAGGCAGCTCTATCATAAGACCACTCTTCACCATCACACAGCAAAACCTTGGGGAACCATATAAATCCCTCATGAATCTCTGGAAGGCCATACTAGACTATGAAATCTCGAATGCTACGAGGAAATGGTTTAAGCTTGAGAAGGACCAACTTTCTCTATCCCTCTCAGCCCAAATATGCTCCCCAAAAGTTTTCTGAACTCTTTCAACTTCTCTCCTCGCTCATACCTCACTTCATCCCTCCATCATCTCACCTCCTTTGATCTTATACCATCCCGACCTCGCACCCTGCAACATCTTTTTTGATCCGATTGACGACACGAAGATCGTAGGGCTTATAGACTGGGACGGCGCACAGATTCTCCCTCTCATGCTCACTGCCAAGTTCCCTGACGACCTGAACTCGACCGGAGACGATCCTTGTGAGAGACCAGGGATCACAAATGAGGGTTTGAATGTTGTCCAGCATGAGTCACCAAATGAAGTCCAGCCGTTGCCACAATGGCTAGACTTCGTTCGGTGACACTTCCGAGTGGCAGAAGGTCTTCCGCGGCGCAAATGATCAAGCTGATCTGACCTATTCGAACGACTGGCATGATCAGGCGGTATTACCTCCGCCAGCACTTTGGTGTATGTTTTGCGCAGGAGAGCCATGACAGACTAGCCGCGCGGTGTTATTCGCGCATACGCCGTATTATTCCAAGTTCCATGAGATCATCACGGGCGGGTAGACCGCTTGGGTCGATGGTGCCGAGTGGATACGTGAGACATATTGACGTTTCAATGCGCTACGACAGGATGTTCGAAGCGCTGCATTGATTGTCAGTTCAAATGTCTACCGCAGCTCCATGGAGAAGTCGGTGTTTGACTTGAGTATATTCGAGGAGCAGTTTGCCAAGATGGGAAATATGATGATGAGATGGGCGAATCATCATAATAGACAAGTACGTGGCAAGACTCTGTACATCACGAAAATATCGTACACACTAACTGATCCATTCGCTCTCCATATCCCGTTATCTCCTGTTGTTTGTCCATCATCTTTGTTCTGTCAGCATCTGCGACGTTTGCGACGAAGTTGGAGCATTCACCTAGACCTTAATAGCTTTGATCATATCGTCGATGATGGTCTTGGCCGTCTCAGTCCAAGTAGCTGACTCGTATGTAACATATGCCTCCGACTTCCCCTTCCGCGCGACAATAGTGACAAACTTTGCAGGTTTTCCATCCGTCGTCTCGATTGACTTGGTCTGGAACGTGATATTCGTGTGGGACTGAGACTTTCCGTCGCCGTGCCAAGGGGTGTACTTCCCCTTCCCAAATACTTTTTCAACTTTGTGCGGGTCTATATTCTCCAAATACTGCTTCACCTCCTTGAGGTCTTTCTTGGAGGCTTTGTCCTATATGTGTGTGTGCTAAGTTAACGATGCATATGAATGCGTCACCATCGAAAACCTACGTTGACATGGGCAGACATTGAGGACTGAGGTTTGTTGTAATTGTTTGATGTGATGTTGGACGAGGCTTACTGGTATCTCAAGTAACTCGACTACATGCTTATATAGACCACCAGGGGGATAATTCGCGCCCATACGATCATGGGACAGTGCTTTACCTCCGTACACCACGAAAGGTTCGAACTCGCTACAGCGCCGTACCTGTGAAATTGGCAATAAGTTGTTTAGATTCGTCATACATTGAACCCAGACGTCGATGGCCGTCTCCATATGCGGTCCAAATATAAGGAACGGACACGATCTTTCTCCGATGTAGTGCTAAATATGATATCATGCGGGAGGAGTTCCAGAATTCTAAAATAGGTTCATGCTGCGGAAGCGAGTCTCGCCCAAGATTGTGGCCAAGATCAGCGAAGCTTGCTTGATTATGTCTGTATGACGGACAAAACAAGTTTCCGCTGTTTCATGAATTGAACGGGCGTGTCTCTACGCTCTTTGATGTCCATCAAATACGAAGTTTCGAAAGGACGCCCCCCCCAGTATTTCCAGAAAACAGCACAACAAGTTTCCGCCGTTTCATGAATTGAACGGGCGTGTCTCTACGCTCTTTGAGGACCATCAAATATGAAATTTCGAAAGGACGTCTTCTTCAGTATTGCCAAAAAAACAGCACTCGAAGTTCCACTGAGTGTAGATTGCATGCCATGAAAGCTTCGTTGTGCTCAACTTGTCCCACTGCTCGCACGCCCTAGATAAGTACTGAGTCCCTCACTCATTTCTGCGAGTCAGACTGCGACTCCCATTACCTGAGTGTATAAAATTCTCTCCACTATTGCATATGTACATCCTCTAACTTGAGTAATAATTTATCATAAACTCATAATTTTTGCGAGTCTTATCTCTCGATGAAACACATATAATAATCCATGTCCGCCAATCGATCCATTACACTAACGAAAAAGACTTCATCTCCATCCCCGATGTCGGCGACTGTGGTTAAAGTGTCAATTAGCCCCTTTCCATCAACAATGACGCAACCACCAACCATGGTAGCCTGGATAGGTCGCGTGATATGTACCACTTCATCCTCAGAGTGCTTCTGGGATGGCTGAATCTCCTCGTCTTGCGACATGCTGATGTGGAGTTCCGGACGGTAGACACCGTGGTGCCCATGAAGTTCGTGAGAATCGACAATCGCATTGGCTTGCATGTAGTATCGCGCATTCAGGAGTGTGATGAACGAGGTAACATACACTTGAAGCGGTACCGCTGGTCAGCACGATCATGAGAAAATGGGTTGTTGGTCATACATTTGGTCACTAAAAATTGAAGACCGATGAAGATAAAATTTGTCGGCATCACAGCGCACTGCAGACAACCCTCAGAGATCTCGGATAGGGAAAATACGATGGGTGTAAACTCACTGTAATTATGATTGACGTTGAACATATGCTGTCGAAATATTAGTCAAAGTACTATGGGTAGACTGGAATAAGGGATACCTCGTCAGACAGCCGGTACTGATCGTATAACCCACAAGCTTTGTTAAGAAGGAATCAGTGCTAAGTTATCTCCGTTAGTCAACTAGATCCAGGCTGGGAACGAACTGCCGCATACCTAGAGAACCCAGTGCGGGAAGTAGCGAGAAGATACCATAACGATGATGCGATGAGGATGTCAACAAACGTGGCAGCTCCCAAAGACAGGAATATCGACCATTGCATTGAAATCAAATCCTTGAACAACTTGACCTGATATCTACCCGCTATCAGCACCGCGTCAAGTTAGAAAGTTGGCTGACTCACTGCGCCCAAAGAAGGGCTGTCATAGGGTCAGATGGTGAGCCACTAACAAGAGTACCATTTAAATCTCACGGATGGCAACACCTGAGGAGAGTTTCAAGATCGAGCAAAGAACATTTGCAGGCGAGAGACCCACCTGAACTTAGGACCATGACCATGACCTGACGGTGAATCAACATAGCGAAATGCAATTGTACCCTAATAGAAACTCACCAATGCTATGGCCGGGAGAACTCTTGATCGGCCTTTGCTTACTAGTTTTATCATAGTAAATGTAACAAAATTATGATAGTAGGGGAGTAATCACCTTTCCATATGCGATGAACATACAAACTGTGGGCCAAGACATGATTGAATGTTACAGTAACAGTCATTGAACTCACAGATGTACCACCGGAATGATGAAAATCTGTACAGTGCGTGTCTGTCACAGGCGGATCGCAAAGCACAGGAAACACAACTTACGCCGATTACTAACTGAAGCTGTCCCAGCCCATCAGGGGTTATAGAGGGATAAAGTAGAAGCTCACTTTGAAACTCCATACAATCTCCGTCAGCACACCGAAATTCCCATAATTTGTCACCAAATAATAGTAGACGCCATGGACTACCAAGGCCAGGTGCAGAGCATCAAATATCCTAAAAGTTCGGGAGACGATGTGATCTCTATGCGATCGATAAGCAACTCGAAGGGACACCTACCAAAGCCAGATGACCTGCCAAAACATGGTATCAAGACCAAAAACAACAACAAGGCGGCGTGGACGTACAAACAGCTTTAAAATTGTTATCCCCGCGCTTCTATGCGTCTGCAAGTAGATGAAAACTTGAATGTTGGTTAGACCGAAGAGACTGTTCCACAAGATACGTCACAACGATGGGTCATAGGAAGCGCTCAGCTTTGATTGCAAAATGAGCAAATAGTTTACTAACACTGTTGCAAGGATAACCCCAATGAAAAGTGCCCCGAACGTGTTTCCCAGGTCAAGTTGTGGAATAGCGTCTTGTGCTGAAGAAGACATTGTCGCTGACTGAACCAAGTCGGCCACCAGTAGGTTCACCGTACTATATATCCCAGAATAAGTGCAGCGCACTGCCATTTTTGATGCGACGAATCATGACTTCTGACAGGGTCTTGGCGCTGATGGCGGAAGCATAACTGAATCATATAAGTACGCATTTCCAGCGGCTCTGTGCCGATGGGATTATACTCATACATGCAGCCAAATAGTATGAAATGGAATGGCAGTACCACCACGATGCAGTCCCACGATGACCGGATGTATCAATTGTTTCCAATATCATATCGACAGAAAGTCGTGAGTTTCACTCCAAGGACCAAAACTTCAGGCTTGTCGATGAGCCGTACAAAATCGATTAAAGTCGCATGAAAATAGATAGCGAAAGGCGAGCCTTGTGTTCGTGTCGGGCGGCAGTGCATACAGACTTGAGATGTATGTGGCTTGCATATCCGCGGCAATTTCTGCCCGAGGAGGGGCCTGGAGGGGCAATGCCTTATCTCCACGGTGAATTAAATCAGTGATATCAAATAGGGGGCCCATACTTGTGAAGAGCTACTTGTATTTCCATCGCGACAGGAAGTAACATGTCTTGAGAGTTTTACAAGGAAAGAGTTGAAATTCTTTCGCCGAGTATTAGTTGGGGTACATTCACAAGTCAAGTACTGAACCACAGGAAGCTGAACAGACTGCAACCACGAAGGGCAGATTATCGGCCACGAGCGAAGTGCTCGACAATGCGTGCAGTTTGTATCATGGCCCCAACAATCGACCGTGTATCACTAGCGCCATTCGTGTGACCAAACGTCATTGTATCGTCGAGCTCGAGGTCAAGGCATACCCATATGGTGGGGGATCATTGTCGTGAGCGTCGCACTTGATCGATGCGCCTGAGCAAGTTTGATCCTTATGAAAGAGATTACATCGAGTCTCAGGCACCGACACAGGGAATCGACTCGCGGGCACCCTTCGTCTCAGAACAATGGATAATGAAATCAGCGCATTACGGCGTCTGTTCGAGTAATCGTTTCATATATCACTAGCATGGATAATGAAAGATTGTCCATTAATGCTCGTCGCTCGTCTCCTGTTGTTAAACCAAAGACTTGCGAGACCGTCGAGACACGCGAAATAGAAACAGCGCGAGGTGCCTGACCGAGAACGACTTATTAACATGCAAAACCGAATATATGAAAAGCACACCTTGAAGTTGGATGCGCAAATCAAAACACTCAATGATGATTTTGTGTGAGGAATCAGGATAGACCCATGCACGAAGGTCAATCACATACAAAATAGATACAATGCCTGGGGCTGCAATGTAGCCAAAACCGGATTCCATTCTGTTGGTTTTAGAAGCGTCGGTATCCCGGGCAGCCACCGGGACAGGGCCGATGCCAGCTTGATATTTCAGGCTGGCCGCTGCAACACATTCAGTCACAAACTCTATTCGGGATCTTCGTGGTCAAATGGCTGGCCGAGTAGCTGATTGAACTGCCGTGATTGTACAATATTTGATAGCCCAAAAATGCCAGGACATTATACATGTGTGCAATTGCGATTGGGTACCGGGTAAAAGCCTGCGATGGAAGTCGGAAAATGGTTGTGCTCGATACGTGCCTGAAAATGAAATCACGTGCCACCTAACTTCTTATGGGCGACCAATGCATCATCATATAGGCCCCGTCGTGAGCGCTTGCTGTTGCCAACTGTACTGATGGTCCCTGATGGGCCGGTGGCAGATAGGTCGGCGTCGCGGGCATATCCCCAGGCGTCTCACTTTTCCTGTTTTGCTTAGTACTCGGTTACTGACCAATCGTGATCCTTGTCCACAACCATGGGTGTGTTGCAAAGCAAGCACTGCGGCAGGGACATGTGGCTTGTCTTGAAGGACCTCTGCCTCGCAGTGCCCTCGGGCCTACCAGGCTCAACGGCACGTGCCTCAGTTCTGATACTGGCGTCCGTCTATCTCCTGCAAGTGTATCGCCGAAGACAACGAACGACACGCATACGAGGACCTCAGAGCCCAAGCTGGGTGTTTGGCTTGGCCAAGACAGTGCTAGATTCTACCGTCACCACTGAACTGTACGAACGTTGGGCTATAGAGTACGGTCCAGTGTACAAAATCCCCCTCGTCTTGGGGGAGTCCAGGGTCATACTATGGGACCCAAAAGCCATCGCTCATTTCTTTGCAAGAGACACGTGGCTATATAACCAAACTCCTTTCAACAAGGTTGCCGTTCGCATAACTGTATGTCCCTTTATCTCCTTGTATAGCTATATGGTCACGGTGAGCTTCTGTGACTGCCAGATTGGACGAGGAGTTCTGTGGGCCGATGGTGAAAGTCACAAAAGGTCGGAACTATGACCTTCAAGTCGTGCCGAGCTGAATCCATGCTATTCTCTGTCATTGATCAGGCAGCGCAAGGCTCTCAACCCTGCATTTAGCGCAGCTGCCATCCGCAGCCTGACGTCTGTTTTTCAAGATGCTGCTCACAAGGTCAGTCACTAATCGTTCGCCCGTCACTGTACTCGAAATAGGTCACAGGCAGTGATCGCTTGGGACGCTGAGATAGGAGCAAACCAAGGAACTCATTGCGCTGTAATTGATGCCCAAAAATGGTATTTACTTTCTCCCTGAATGTTTCCTACCCACGCACTCTGACATTCACTATGCAGGATGAATCACATCTCGTATGTATACCTATTGTTCTCCACCAGGCTGCTATCTTATCCAGCACCCGCCATGTAGACTTGACAGTGTAGGCATAGCCGTCCTTTCTCATGACTTCGGCGCACTTGATGGAAATGACTCCGACGTCGCACACGTCCTGAATGCGTTTGGTGCATCTGCCAATGTTTCCCACAACTTGGTCATCCTGGCACAACATTTTCCTTCCATCCTGAAACTCCCATGGCCCCGCACACGGTTCTCCAAAAGGCTGAGCCTAATTGTTGGTAAAATATGCAACGAGATGCTATCACGGACGCGCAAGGAAAAAGAGACTGGCGGCGCCGATCAGGGGGACAAATCATGCTTGGGTTTGCTCTGTGAGTCCTGCCCCTCCAGAATTGCAAATGCTACAACTGTTGTGTAGTAAAGGCGGAGGGATCTGGCGAGAGCACTGGACTGACTCACCAAGAAGTGCTAGACGAGGTATACGAACCAGAAGTCTCTTGAACTATGTGACACTGATTTCCGTCTTCGCCAGGCAAGGGTTATACTTCTTGCCGGCTTTGAAACCACTGCAGGTAACATACACTCGTTTAGCAAAAGAACTGCACACTTACTATTCCTTGCATTTCACCAGCCAGCATGACAGTATGTCTCAAACCTCTCGCTGCATCAACTGCGTTTCTCAACTTCACAGTGGGCTTTGATAGAACTAGCGCGGAATCCAGACATGCAGACGAAGCTTCGCGATGAGTGTCTAGACTTCGGGCCAACCCCCTCATACGACGACCTCACGAATAAGCTCCCCTACCTGGACGCTGTAGTGCATGAAGTTCTTCGCCTCCACGCATCAGTCAAAGAAATCCCACGATCGGTGCGTATCGGGCTGACATTCAACGCAACTCACTCGAACTGACAATGACAGGCTATGGAGGAAGACGTGATCCCGCTCAGTGAACCGATGCGCACGGCGGCCGGTGACTTTACCGAGAGCGTATGCATCCCGAAGGGGACAGTGGTCGTTGTCCCAATCGCCGCACTGAATTGCTCAGTTAACATGTGGGGGCCTGACGCAAAGGCGTTCAAACCTTCCCGGTGGCTCGAAGAGGACGAGGACACCCGTGGGACTAGAGAAACACTACATGGCTATCGTCACCTAATGACATTCGGCGATGGTGCGCGGATGTGCCTGGGGAGGCTATTTTCGTTGACAGAGTTCAAGGTACGCAGCTGCGCAAGAGTATCAATTCCAATTTGATTTGACCGGTGTGGTCTCGTCCTAGGCCGTGCTGTTTGTTCTTGTGCGAAACTTCGTGTTTGAGATGGCGGATGGCCCTGGGGTGCAGATTGTGGAGAATTTTGGTCCTATACCAAGAATGAGGGTGGTTGGGAGTGCTGAGGCTGGAAGTGTGCCTCTTCGGGTGCGCCGCTATGAGGTTTGATTTCACTCTGCAGTTGTGTAATGTCATCGTAAGAACAATGCGCGCTAACGTCAAATCATCAATCTCGGGTTATATATATGTCCATAGGCTGGATCGGTATTGACCGAGATATGCCCAGCTGCTGGTTATGAGAAGGTCGTGATGTTCCAACAATCCACCATCAATAAAATAATGTGCAACATAGCGGTATCGACTTCAAATTCAAGTTGTCCAAGTCCGAAGAAAGAAGCTTTGTGTCTATTTTTAGAAATCAGTCACTTGTTGTTATTAAGTTTATTGCTTCCGATGCCGAGCGATTCTCCAGCAAATATTCAAGTGTTTATTCACCACCACAGTTTGCCTTGCCAGGGCCCTTCTTATTCATCTTCTGACCCTTCCTCCTTTCAAAGTTCTTTCCCTTGTTGGCTAGGGTACGACGTGCATCTATTTTCTCCCGCTGGTGCACTACCGTCAGCGCAGTATGCCAAGCCATCTTTTCAACCTGGGTCATACGCAAGGCGGATAAGGTAACATCCTCTTCTTCTTCATCGATGAGGTCCGAGAGTTCAACTGACGCTCCCATGCAGTGAACAGTGCCTTGTTTGTCCAAGATAGCAGCTTGGGTGTCGAGCCCTTTGGTGTTATAAGCAAGGGTGAAGAAGTCGTAACTGAGTGGTTGGAGATGACGCGCATGGGCGGCCTTATTACGAAGGAGAAGTTGACAAAGCTTTTCAGCTGGTCACGAGTCACGAGGTAAGATTCCTCGAGATTATTGGGGTCCGTGATGAGGACGTTACAGCCATGACCGTCGAAGAGGATGAGTTGACGGGAGTCGTTGGTGATAGGCAATATAAGGCCAGGATATGAGGAAGGGATTTGTATTTCCAGTTTCTCAGCACCCTGACGCCGCTGGGCCTTGCGCATGCTATACTCTACGGCGGAATGGTCTCATTCCGCGTATGTGGTGGCGCAAGGAGTGCTTCAGCACTCCTGCCCAATTTGAAGCTATTCACGCTCCCTGAGAGTTTGGGTGGTGTGGAGAGTCTTGCGGAGTTACCTGCCCGGGTGACGCATGCGACTATCCCCCCAGCGAGCGTGAGGCGCTGTGTATAGAGGGCTTGGTGCGCTTGAGCTATGGGATCGAGGTGGTGGAAGATTTGGTGGAAGATTTGAGGGGTGTGTTGGATGGGCTGGATGATGAGGATAGTGGGGGTGAGAGTGGATTGGTGACGCCATCCGATGTGAGTAATGATGCGCCTGATAGTGTGAACGGCCTCCATTGATAATGGACTTTGGGATTCTGGAGATGTATATCATGATATATATATTACTGTGATCGTTTCTGTATTTCAAGTGTCTATTAGATGTCATACTTTTGTCAGATTTAGTTGCTCATTGTACAAATCAGTAGAGGGCGGGGCGGTGATCGATCTATTTGAGAGCTGATAAATACATATCTAGCAGCTGAGGTTAACGTCCACATCACCGACATCCTTAATCGTGGTCATGCTGCACGAGGGGGCCGGGCCAAGCATGCCAGCGAAAGAGAGAGAGGCAGATCGAGGACTGGTGTCAGACTCGTCGGGCCCTGTTGCTTCCCTGAAGTGCTCGGAGAATCCGCCACCTTATGGTGCACAGCACCGCCAGGATGCACTTTGGGAAAGTGAGTAATCATGTTGTGAAACCAATTGACTGACTGAACATCAAGCAAGAGGGAATGAGGCGCTCCCTCCTATGTGGACAGATTCTAGGCATGACCAACCACGATACATCGACGGCGCGCTCTTCATACCTGCATCACGCCGGCCCGTACCAGGAGTACGACTAGGTGAGCAACGAAAGTGCGATGAGAGGGAGAAACTCATGGTCAAGTATATATTACCCCAAGCAGCTCGTTCCTGGATGCGAATGGCACGTCACACCACACGGTCAGTCATACTTCGTCAACCACAATACTCGGACCACATCATGGAAAAAACCAACGCCAGAACGTCCAGCAGGGAGTGTGATGCCAGAGCGATCACAAGTGTGACAACTTGTACAACAACTGCCTTGCCTGCTTGGGCACCAGCGGCAATATAATGAGTATATCAAGTGAGGGCTCAAGTTGCCAGTGGACAACAGCTGGAAAGCCAGTAGGAAAGCCTTGGGATAGTGACGGAAAACCGGTAACCGCAATGACAATATCTCTGGATGAAACAATGGTCGTATGGGGGAACCTTGATGGCAGAGTACGGCTGTAGAATATAAAGGAGGGGAAGATGGTCGGTAACCCGTGGGAGGGGAATAAGGGCGCAGTGAGGTGCCTCGATTGGTCTCCGAATAGGGTGGAGGTTGCAGGTGGACCGGAGGACGGCACTATACGACGATGGAACCCGGCAACTGGCAGACAAATTGCACCACCGATAAAGAGAAGCGAAAAACGTTTGTCGACAGTCAAATACTCTCCACAAGGCGACAGATTCGCGAGCGGCGGTAATGACGACACGATCCGTGTGTGGTCAAGGGACGGCGAGCTGCTTGTCGAGATAAAGGGACATGACAAGTGGGTGAGATCGTTATGTTGGTCCAAGGATGGCGCATACATCTTCTCTGCCTCATTTGATCACACCATCCGAAAATGGCATTCGATTGACGGGAAACAACTCGTCGTTATTCTGGATCATACCAACGTCGTTACATCCACAAATTTGTCTGTCTCCCGATGGATGTCATCTTCTCAGCGCATCATCTGACTACTCAGTTCGCATCTGGGACCTCAAAACAAATCAGTAAGTCGGAGGGCACGACGATCATGTCTTGATTGTTGCCATGTCATTCGATGGACAATCATACTTTGCCAGTGCTCTCCCGGGTCCAAATGCAAAATCTATGTATGGAGTCTGTAAGCGGCGCTCAGGCGTGCTCGTGGGGTTGACGTGCGTGCGTACATTGCTTTCGTGAGGCTCTTTTTCTGAGTGGTTTTGTGTCTCGGTTAGGGCGATGCAGAGCCCAACGCGAAGTTCAAGGCGAGTCACCTTTCTTCTCATTCATACTGTTGGCGCTTACTCATACTGTACAGCACCTATAGTCTTTCACCTTCGTCACAGTGGCTTGATCGTTACGTAACTTATCGATACTTATCATACGCACGCAACTCTTTGTACACCTCAGCGTTGTTCACAACTCTCGCTGAGATATCTTCTCTAGTCTACACATACCTCATCTGACTTCTTTGTCAGGTACCAGCTCGATCTTGAGACGTGAGCTGCTTATTTGCTAATAACCTGATTCTTCACTCATGTATCTCACCAGATCTCTCTTGTGCCTAGACAGCACAGCAACAATAGAGGCTTGGCAAGATATGTGAGTCCAGTGTGATAATTCCCGAGCTCTTTCTATCCTGACACCTGGTCAGGGCAATGATTTAACAACACTCCTCGTCGCTCAGAAGACACATCATCTCCGCCTGGTCTGCGCAATTTGTTCGGCTTCCTGCGCCCCAGTACTCGACCTGCAAATGCGCCCCAACCAATCCAGCTTCAGCCCTGGCGATTGAATTTTGGCCTGTTTCCTGTGAAAATCTCCAGACATCCCGTCGATGTTGCTTCTTGCCGCGATGAAGACGTAAGTCGCTTGTCATCACCAGTATTCTCCCCTTTGTAATACCATTCAAATAATTTTACAGAGATATACCATTGTCCCTGAGTCTGACGCAGAAGCCGCTGCTGCTATGCAACGTACGAGCAACATCAATGCCGACAGTTCAACGCAGCAAGGTCAAGCTGTATTAGGGGCACAAGTGTCACAAGGACGACCAACACACACTGCTCAGGGGCAAAGTTTTGCTCCCAACACAGAGGAACCATCATATCTGATTGGATGCTGTAGATTTTTTGTTGTTCGTCGTCGACTCGCATCACAATAGTCCTTCCATTCGCCTACGAGAGAGGCGCATGAGCCAACGTAAAATTGATTTCTCCCTCTTTATGAAGTGGTCTTGTAAGGCTGCGTCGAGTTCGACGGTGATTGATGGATCGCCAGTGATGAAATATGAGTGAGGGGGAGTGGTGTATTCACTGGAGATACAGAAGGTAAGGTGAGGCTTTTATATCCACGTGAGTGGCGGTACTTCGAACCGGTACAAGGGGAAGTCTATAGCCGGTAGTACAAAGGGAATTCCGTAGCTAGCGGAATGACATTCCTTACAGTCTGCACATAGAGATAAGTGTAGGCTGTGTCAATGATGTTTATATATTTGACATACTGGGGTGTCGAGCAGCTCGTGCGCTTGAACTATAGGACGGAGGAGATGACTAGTGCATTGGAAGGGCTGGAGGGTGTGTGGGTGTGGGATCCGGTAGTAGGAGCGATGGAAGACTCAGCTACTAGATGTCGGCGGGATTAATATAAATATGGAGGACCTAAGGTACCGTATTCATTGCAAATTCATGACTCAGTCGCACAACAGTCGCAGTGATCTTGATACTATCGGGACCGTCTTCCTTCTTTTGGTCTACGGTATGTATACCAGGTGAGAATAGCAACACCGTCTGCTTCGTAGGGTACCTGAGATCCCAGATATGACCTTGAGTCAATTATTTTGATTGGTTCCTAAATGAGTTCACTCCGTATCTCGAAGCACTTACAAAGTCATGGATATATGGATTTCCACAAGAGCGATACTGGTTTTTCTCTAGGCCATAGGAGACAGAATACAAGGAGCTGCTGCAGAAATTATTTCTAACTAAATATTATTAGTTTGACTGCCTACTACAGTGTACGACACCCTGTTCTTTCAGAAACTGTTATCCAACTAGTGTATTAGACAGAAATATACCTAAGTGCTACATAGTCAAACAGTTGCACTCCCGACGCGGCATGTGGGAGGCGTGACGCAGTATTGACGTGGCATGGATGAAGTTTGACCCAGCCATGATACGAGGCTGACGTGGTATGAGTGAACCTTAACACGACCGGGTAAGCCTTGACGAAGCATGTGGTTTGGCATAGTACTGCGTGCTAGTAGATGTTAGGGACGAGCTTAACGCGGGTATGAGTGGCTTCATGCGGCATGGTTGGGGCTTGACAAGGTGGCAGAACACCGTCATTTGAAATCACCATTAGAGACAATACAAGGTTCTAGTGATGGAAAGTTCGGTTCTGACGTACCGCGGTTCAAAGTTCAAACGTTCAAACCAGACTTTTGGTGAAGAACTGAGGGGTTTTGTTGTACGTTCGATGGTCCTTGAGCTTGAAGGTTAGAACGTGATCGAACGCTGAACGTCCGAGTCACCACCAGGCTTGAAGCTTGAGCGATGAACCGACGACCAAGCGCAAAAAATACCAGATTCGGAAGGCTCCTAGTCGTCAGCTCGACTTCCCACGGCCAAATAGTATTCACCGCTGCAGTCAACATTATATAATATATCCATCGTCCTTCTGCTCTTCATGATTCATCAACTCGTGCCAACCTTCTGTTTTTCGTAGTGCTGGTCTTGCCATCTTGTAAGGCCCTTGTGCACTCGCTCGCCCCCAAACCCAACTTTAAGGGTAACGGCACCCAGCCGAACACCGAATCGCCGCCCTTATATTTTCGGGCAGGAAGATGAGATCGGTATAGTTTGAGTTTTGATGTTAGATATTAGGTACGTATGCGGCTGTCACAGCACTTCCGTGATCCGCCCTACTAAACATGTTGATTTCATCGAGTCGTCATGCCGCACCCTCCACCACCATCACTGCATCACCTGCATACTCCCGTCCGCTCATGGCCACCATTTGACTCAATGACGGAATCTACCTTTTCATAAGCCAGCTTCTGCACTATGTTATGCAGGTGAAATCAGTGCACCCCTCAATCCCATTTTGTTTTCACCTTCTCTTAACTGTTACGTACCACACCGGCTCATCTCTGGGATCCACACGAACCTGCCTCTCGTTTATCCTATCTAGATGGTGTACAGCTAATTGATCCAGCACAGATAAGACGGACATGTGTACACGTCGTATGCGCTCTTATCGCCATTTGCATGAATTTTGTATGCGTTCAGAAAAATTGTTGAACCGAACGCGACTTCTTGTTCAGCGGTCCGACTCCGAGGCACATCAACAAAGTAATACATCCCCAAGCTGTACCAACGCACTGGACATGCACCATAAATGTGGTGAGATCTAGATGTGGATTTCAGCACTCCGAGACCCGGGCCTGTGTGCAGATTCGCACATCCATCAAAAATGAAGATTAGATGTATTTCGAATTCACTTCGGACGCGTTGCATACGCCCTCACGTCATTTTCATCGGATCTTCATGAAGCACGGGCCCCGTATCTCAATTGCCCGTTGGTCGCCGGCAGTACATAACATTCACCGATTAATATGGCCCTTCAAATTGTTCACGACCATGGGTTTGTCACACTCCAGCCGGGACATTCAGTTGGCCATTAAGGACCTCTTCCTCGCAGGGTCCTTGCCGGGCTCGACGATAAGCGTCTCAGTTCTGATATTGGCGTCCCTCTATCTCCTGCAAGTGTATCGTCGAAGCCGACGAACGACACGCATACGAGGACCCCAGAGCCCAAGTTGGGTGTTTGGCTTGTCCAAGACAGTGTTAGATTCTACGGCTACGGCTAAACTATACGAACGTTGGGCCATAAAGTACGGTCCAGTGTACAAAATCCCCGTCGTTTTAGGAGCGTCCAGGGTCATACTATGGGACCCGAAAGCCATATCTCATTTCTTTGCAAGAGACACGCGGTTGTATAACCAAACTCCGTTCAACAGCACCGCCGGTCGAATAATCGTATGTCCCTTCACCTCCTTGAGCAGCTGTGTGGTCACGGTGCGTTTCTGCGACTGACAGGTTGGACGAGGGATTCTGTGGGCTGATGGTGACAGTCACAAAAGGTCGGAGCTATGACCTTCAAGTCGTGCCGGACTGACTCCGTGCCTTTCTCTCATTTATCAGGCAGCGCAAGGCTCTCAACCCTGCCTTCAGCGCAACTGCAATCCGCAGCCTGACGTCTATTTTTCAGGATGCTGCTCATAAGGTCAGTCAACAATAGTTCGCCCGTCACTGTACTCGAAATAGGTCACAGGCAGTGATCGCTTGGGACGCTGAGATAGGAGCAAACCAAGGATCTCATTGTGCTGTAATTGATGCTCAACAATGGTATTTATTTTCTCACTGAAAACTTCCTACCCGCGCACTCAGACATTTATTATGCAGGATGAGTCACATCTCGTATGTATATACATTGCTCTCCACCAGGCTGCGTCTCATTTAGCACTCGCCACGCAGACTTGACAGTGCAGGCATAGCCATCTTGAACCATGACTTCGGTGCACTTGATGGACATGACTCTGATGTCGCACAGGTCCTGAATGGGTTTGGTTCATCTGCCAATGTTTCCCCTGAGTTGGTCATCCTGGCACAGAATTTTCCTTCCATGCTGAAGCTCCCATGGCGTCGCACACGGTTCTCCCAGCAGCTGAGCCTCATTCTTGGTACAATATGCCACGAGATGCTGTCTCGGACGCGCAAGGAGAAAGAGACCGGTGGCACCGAGCAGGGGGATAAATCATGTTTAGGTTTGCTCTGTGAGTCCTGCCCTTCGTTTTCCGCATTGAAAATGCTACAGCTATTGTGTAGTGAAAGCGGGGGGTTCTGGTGAGAGCGCAGGACTGACTTACGCAGCAGTACTAGACGAGGTATAATCATACAAGTCCCTAGAGCTATGTGACACTGATCTTTATCTCCACCAGGCAAAGGCTCTACTTCTGGCCGGATTTGAGACCACTGCAGGTAACGTGCATTCATCTAGCAAAAGAACGGCACACTCACCATTCCTTGCATTTCACCAGGCACTATGACAGTAAGTCCCAAACATCTGACTGCTTCAACTGCATCTCTCAACTCCACAGTGGGCTTTGATAGAACTTGCGCGGAATCCAGACATGCAGTCGAAGCTTCGCGACGAGTGTCTAGACTTTGGGTCAACCCCCTCATATGACGACCTCATGAATAAGCTTCCCTACCTGGATGCTGTAGTGAATGAAGTCCTTCGGCTCCACCCGTCAATCAAAGAAATCATACGATCGGTGCGTATTGGACAGTCATTCAACGCAACAACTGACTCGAACTGACTATGACAGGCTATGGAAGAAGACGTGATCCCGCTCAGTGAACCGATGCGTACGGCGGCCGGTGACTTTACCGAGAGCGTATGCATCCCGAAGGGAATTGTCATCGTGGTCCCTCTTGCTGCACTGAATTGCTCAGTTAGCATGTGGGGGCCTGACGCAAAGGCGTTCAAACCTTCTCGGTGGTTCCAAGAGGACGAGAACACACGTGAGGCTAGAGAGGCACTACATGGCTATCGTCATCTAATGTCATTTGGCGATGGTGCGCGGATGTGCATCGGGAGGCTATTTGCGTTGACAGAGGTCAAGGTATGCATCTGCTCAGTTCACTGCGAGTATTGGTTCTGATTCGTGTTGACCGTGTTTTGTCTCGTTCTAGGCCGTGCTATTCGTCCTTGTGCGAAACTTCGTGATTGAGATGGCGGATGGCCCTGGGGTGCAGATTGTGGAGAGTCTGGGGCCTATGCCAAGACCGAGTGTGACTGGGAGTGCTGAGGCTGGAGGTGTGCCCCTTCGGGTGCACCGCTATGAGGTTTGATTACGGTCTTAAGCTATGTAAGACCACTGTAAATACCACTGTAAGAAAACTGCACACCAATGTCAAATCGTGAATCTCGGGGTATCGGCTTGTTTTTCTCTATTTCGCATCACCTTTGTACTTGAAAGCTTGAAACCGCACCGATCTCGTCATACTCGTCTCTTTCGCACTAAGAAGTTTGTCTCCAATTGTATGCCATTGTAGCTATCCCACCCAATGTGGAAAAAGCATTCAAATGGCAGTATCACTATGTTTCGTACACGACGCTCACGCACGCGGCCAGATCTAAGGCCTTTTTGCGTGGCGAGCACTCGTCCGTTGTCTTCACGCGGGAAGGGCCACCCTTGGCAGCACTTTGACGATGTTCTCACGGTATGTCAGACCCTATTATTATGTAGGGGATATATGGTCTAAGAGACCCCCTCCTCCCAGAGGTCTCCCCCTAGTTTTGCAGTGCTGAGTGGATCTCCCGCGAGAGGATACAGGCAGACCCTCCATAGCACATCTCCAGGATGTTCTCAATGCCACAACCTCTCCAGATGGTGTTGCTGACTGATGAGGATCCCTATGTCACCATCTCCATATGTTGCCTGCAATGTCAGCGAGTGTGATGGCGGACATCTTTGTAACCTCCAGGGTCATATGTTTTTTTCTCGATACTTCCATAGCACAATTTGAATGTTTTTCTCTTCCTCTCTCATGAAACAAGTGTTGGGAAGTACGCTCAGCGTTGGTAGACAACAACTCTATTATCAATGTACCTGTTGGGAAGGACCTTGGTAAAGATGTCGGTGCTGTTTCGATGAGTGGAGACCCAGATGGGTTGAAAGGTACCGGCCTCGATGTGGTTTCGGATGAAGTGATAGCGCAGATCTATGTGCTTTGTGCGAGTGTGATTAGCCGCTTCTTCAGATAGTGCGATGGCGCCCGTATTGTCTGCGTAGAGCTTGAGAGGGAGAATGAACGCGATCTTCAAGCATTCGCAGAAGGATTTGATCCATAGTCCATCCTGGATCGCCCCCGTCAACACCATATACTCTGATTCTACGGAGGACAACGCCTGAGTCGTCTGCTTCTTCGCTGCATGTGAAATAGGACCGCCATGGTAATACCAGACATAGCCGGTGATGGAGATTCTGTCTTCTGGGGAGGTAGCCCAATCGGCGTCGCTGAAGCCATGGATGGAGGTGTTCGCGTTCTTCCCCCCATAATGCACACGATAGGATAGAGTGCCAGAGAGGTAGCAGAGAACTCGCTTCGCGGAGGCATAATGGCGAAGCTCGGGGTTGGCATTATGCTGAGATAGCTTCATGATGGCGTGGGCGATGTCGGGACGAGTGTACATTGCAAGGTAGAGTAGCTCTCCGACAATCTTGTGATATGCTGATTGGAGGTTCTCAATATGGGGGTGCACATCTGTGTCTCGTCTGAAAGGAAACAATGGATCCATAGGAAGTGAGATGGGGTTACATTGGCTGAGGCCGTGTTCTTTAAGAAGGTAGACAATGTAGTCGTGCTGAGGCATCCATAGCTCTTGAGTGGCGCGCGAACGGACGTACTGGACACCAAGGTGCTTGACAACCGGTCCCAAGTCTGCAATGCCGAAGCGCTCTGCAATACTGCCCTTGATCCAGTCAAGAAATTTCCGATTGTTACTTCCTGCAAGCCCATTGTCGACGTGCCATGCGATGATGCATATGACATGCACCCCCTCGCTGTTGACATGATCGTATATGAAGACGGCGTAGTCAGCATCGCAACGGATGAATCCTAGGCGGATGAGAACGGCGTGCAGAAGCTTGTACCAGTCGTACGCAGCCTGTTTCAGCCCGTACAGTGAGGACAAGAGATGTCATACTAAACTTGCCCCGTTGCGACCGAGGCGTTCGAATCCAGGTGGTTGGCGCATGTAGACGTCTTCGCGTAACTTTCCCCATAGGAAGGCACATTTTGCGTCAAAGCTGTCGATCTCCCAGTCGTGAGCTGCTGCGTGTGTGGAAAGAAGTCGGATGGATGATGGCCTTGCGACGGGGGCAAATGTCTTGCCGAAGTCAACTCCTGGCACCTGCGAGAATCCCTGTGCTACGAGACGGGCTTTGTGCACAGGCCCACCTTTTGCATCCTCCTTAAACTCCAGAACCCATCTGCATCCTATTGCCTTTCGTCCCTCTGGAAGCTCCTCCAATTTGTATACGTTCATCTCTGACATTAAATTAATCTCCTTGCGCATGGCAGTGAGCCAGTCGTCTCGATCCAAACGCTGCATTGCTTCATCAAACGTGGCTGGTGGAATCTTCATGTTGTAGCCTGAGGTGAGTGGGTTCCGATGAGTGTCGCTGCGGATGGTGAGACAGGCGAATTCGGTTGCAATGAGGTTGGCGAGCACGCGGGGATAACCGACTTCATCATCATCTGGCACGATGGCATCGGGGTCTTCGACTACTTGGTCAGCAGGTAAGGTAGGCACAGCATTCACCCCCTCAGGAGGCACCCCCTGGATGTGTGACTGACGCAACTCACACTGACATGCCAGTCGATTACGATCAGACGCTAACTGGTCTTGGAAGATCTGTCCGCGGGAGGTGGGCATGCGGGCACATTCAGAGCGGCGAGTCTCGGTTGGCAACAATGCAAGAGCAGGAGTGTTGCCGTTGATGTTTGCATTGGATGAAGAGGGAGTGAGAGATGCAGCGGGAGCCACCACAGCATCCTCATCCTCCGACTCCGAGTCGCTATCATCTGCCGTTGACTTGTCCCTACAGCGCCAAGAACGTCCACCAGGAGTATAGCCCATGAAGTAAGCTTCGCGCAATTTGGGGCCTAACTTCTCCTGGAGTTCGGAGGGAATACAAGCGAAACACCGAGCGTCGAAGACACGAATGTGGGATAGGTCAGGCTTAACATCATGTAACATCTCGTAGGGTGTTTTGCCTGCGGGCAGGGCACGGGACTCGGTATGATTGAACAAGTATGCTGCAGTTAAAGCCCCTTCACCCCAAAGGTTGCGTGGGAGGCGTGCGTAGTTCAGCATGGCATACATTCGCCCTTCGATAGTACAAATGACACGTTCGGCCTTCCCATTTTTTTGGTGCGAATATGGAGCGGATAGCTGCCGTTCAATCCCAGCTGCTTGCAAGTCTGCAGTGAACACATCATTGAGAAATTCTCCACCGTTGTCTGAGCGAAAGGCTACAACGCGCAGACTGGAACGAGTTTCCCAACGTGCGCGAACATTTCGCCATGCATCTAAGGCTTGGTCCTTGGTTGCCAAGAGCTGAAGGTCCAGGATTCCTGTATGATCGTCGAGGAATATGATGAAGTATCGTTTGTGATGTGGGGTTAGGATGGGAATGGGACCGCATATGTCTGAATGGATCAGCTCAAGGAAACGGGAGGCAGGAGGGGATTGTGAGGCAGGATGAGGCAGACGCGGATGCTTGCCGATTATGCATGATTCACAGCGGGACATGGCTTCGTTTGAGTCCAGAGAGAATCCACTGGCAATGTGAGGAAGGCGACAGACAGATTCTCCTCCGGTGTGACCCATGCGGGTGTGCCAGATGTCATATGTCAGTGGGATGCATGCAAATGCAGAGATCTCAGATGGTTCAGAGAGCATAGGCGTTGACTGTTGAGGGGGAATGAACTCGAGATCTAGGTAGAAGAGACGTCCCAACATGGGAAGTGACCCGAGTGACAATCCCCTGTACACGAGCTCACAGCGAGCAGGCTCACCCCGGAAGTTACACTCCCATCCCTTAGCTAGCATCCACCCAACCGACAGCAGGTTCAACATGGCTCCAGGTGCGTGAAGACAATTTGAGAACCGTACTCAATGCCTAGCACCACCAATCTTTAGCCATGCAACACAGTCACCGCGTCCAGACGTGTGAAGTGACCCGTGGTTTGCTGTCTTGACAACAACAGGGTCCTGAGTGGAGTACGTCCAGAACATGGCGCGATCGCTGATGAGAGTGCTGGTGGTGCCAGAGTTGAGGATGGTAGACAACATATGGGCGTGGGCGGAAATATTGTCATGGACAGGAATATCATCTTGCAGCTGCTCGATGCTTGCACATGATAGATCGCGCCTAAGCGAAGCCGTCGTGTCAGGTCCTGTGTGTGTGGCCAGTGCAGCAATGACAGGTGGTAAGTCTGATGATGACGTTGAAGGAGTGGGAGGTGTGCTTGTAGCAACCGCTGATGTCTCCTTCCTTTTCTTCTGCCAGGGCGCCTGTCCCGCCATGCCACCACCCTCGCGAAAGAAATGCTCCTTATCATGGTCTCCGCGGCCACACCCGGTCGTCAGGCAGAAGATCCCTTGGGGGTTGTTCTTATGCTTCCTCAATCCAGTGATGGAGTTTACGTTGGAGGCGGAGGGTGCCGATGCCGAGTTGGCATATTCAGACCCGGGACCGGATGTAACAGTGAGTTGGTTGTTGACCGTGCGGGAAGCCTCTGCAGTGATGCGTGCTGTGCAGCTTTCGAACGTAAGACTGTTCATCTGGAATGACACGGATATGGGAATTCCACTGCTGAGTGAGGAGCTAACGACGGTGGCGGAAAAACTGTCGTGCATTCGCTGTTCGAGCTGAGTGCGGAACAGTTGCCAGGCAGGCGATGTGGGTAAGCCAGAGAGAAGGTTGAAGACAGCTTCCTCATCAGAATATGCAGCACCCATGCCAATGAGACGATCACGACAACTGATATGCTGGCCGACGTAATTGTTCGCATTATGTGAGTCTTTCATGCGGAGTGACTGTATGCGCCTGCGAATGACGAATTGAGAGCTGACATCATTGCGATGGAAGTGATCTTTGAGGATTTTCCATGCTTCGCGCGATGTGACTGAGGTGTTACGAGGGATGAGAAGATGAATGCTCGGTGCGAGCTTACAGAGGATGATTGTCTTGGCTTTCGAGTTGTTGATAAGCCAGGCTCGTATGGCAGCCTTCTCAGCATCAGTAGGTGTCGCTGGGACAGCTGCTACAGGTAAGATTGATGCCATTCCAAGAATATCACTCGGGTCTGCCTTTTCGGTGACATGGCACCAGAGGTCATCGTTAGTCAAGACGAGCTGCACCTGCGTCTCCCAGGGAATATAGTTGTCTGCTCCCGTCAGCTCTGGGATGTGGTCGTATTTCCCCATTATCAGGACGACACGTCAGAGATGAATTCAGTTTGAGTTGTTCCAACTAGAGGGATTTCGTATTTCCAAGTTTCCGTTCCGTTTAGGACACAGGGCTCATAACCTGTTGGGAAGTACGCTCAGTGTTGGTAGACAACAACTCTATTATCAATGTACCTGTTGGGAAGTACGCTAGAGTAATTCTAATGAGTACGGAGTATTATGCAGTAAGGAAACAAATACGCGTACCTCAGCGTTGGTAGACAACAACTGAGGTACGTAAATGCTGGGGATAGAGTATTTATAAGGAACAACGAGAACGGAGATTGAATACGGAACGAAGTGGTGAGGTTGCGCCCCAAACCCCAATGTTAATGCTAATTAATCTGAATATAGAAAACTCTTTTCTCCAACAACAAGGTGTGATACAACAAGATGCATTGACTGGCACTATGGTAGAACATCGTAAATATGACAATGACAAGAACGGCAAGAAAGGTCAGATGTCAAGGCTTGATATGTAGTTATATGACAATACAGGACTCGATATATGCATGGCGGAGGGAGTCGATTGAATGCGGTGGATAGCGGGGGAACCTGCAGCCAGGGCCCTGGGGAGGATCATTCCATGGTGATGGATAATGCGGCTCCATATGCAATCCTGACATGTGCCCATACATGCGGACATCAGTGTGAACAATGTCTAGTCTCACATTGGCGTCATGGGGCCTCATAGAGGGCTCGGTGGCCAACTCCCCTTCTCGCTGAACTAGCGCGCTCTCAGATTCTCCATGCAGCTCGTCATCGAGTGCTAGCAAGCACACTTTAGCACTCACCACGTCAAACTTACATGCAGGGGATAGCCTGGCCGTTGTTGGCAAGCTCACGAAGGAATTTCATGATGGCCCAGGCTGACTGAGAATCAAGACCAGAGGTAGGCTCGTCCAAGAACAACAGAAGCTTGGTCTATATCACCACACTATCAGCACATCACTCGGGAGCATATAATAACAACAAAGATGAACCTTGGCAGTGAGCTCAACACCAATAATGGTACATTGGCGGTGTTTGACACCCAAAGACCCAACGACGGCATCAGCATAACCCTCGAGGCCGCACATGATGAGACATTTGTCGATGCTGAAAGATGTTATGAGTAGGAGTGGTAAAGAACGCAATGATATCTTACTATTCTACTAATTTGACCACAGGAACAGTCTGGGGCTGGCGCTCCAAGTGAAGATGTCCATTGCCAAATGCTTCTCGAGGTCTGCAGGGTTGGCATCCATGTTCAATGGTCCAGCTGGTTCAGGGTGAGTGCCCTTGTCCACGTCCTTGGCCTCATCGACAGCCTCAGCAGCGCGTGTTACCCTGCTTGGCGGTTGGGCGTGTTATTCAGATTGTGATGGCGGCTGTAGAGGAAGCCTGCATGAAAAGACGTAAATACACTTTGACAGATTGAAAAACTAGACCGATTGGTGCACTTCAAGGGCACATTATGGATGAGGACATGCCCATTGTTGAAATTGAGCAGCGGGACGATAGGGCTGAAGGCTGAGCACTCCATCCCAACAAACAAGAACACTGAAGGTGGCGGAAGTGGACCAGATGAGGGAGAAGGAGCTGGCGTCTCAAGGTCCAAAGGCCTGCTTGGTAGTGCCAGGCTTGCAGAATGAGTTGTTGGGCCAGTGAATTTGATGGTTCCTTCAGTAGGGAGTACAGACATTCAGAAGTACATGGACGAGAAAAAGACATACGCACTCACAAAGAGTTCTGGGCTGTGGATGACCAGGACCGTCCATGGTGGCTGTCTCACCATTGATGCAAGTCGTGCAGGACATACACTGATGAGTTGAGTTGAGTAAACAAATCGATCATGTGATGCAATGCGACGTGAATTTGACGTGAATTTGAAGCGAATCGTTTGTGAATCATATGTAGAAAGAAGTTTGTAGATCAAGTTGAGAAGCTAGGTACTACGTTAGGACTCTCAAGAGCATCTGGTGATGCTCTTGAGAGGGTTAAGCAGCCAATCAGATGCCAAATAAAACTCCAACCAAAACATAAACTATTGATTGTGGACTGAGTATTAATGATAGCAGCATCTTGAATGGTCCGAAATAGCAGCATAGCAGTCCCTATATATCACAAGACCATCATCAAGTATCATTGTAAGGCAAATGACCCAGGACACTGCAAAATGCAGTGTTCTGGACATTTACCTTTCAAAATTTGAAGCTGGCTACTGTGCATGTAGGACCAAAACTCGGATTTCATCTCACTCTCATAACACGCTCGACTCTTGGTGACCTGCTTCACTTTCTATGCTCTTCAGCTTTTTGTCATGAGCATAGGCTAATGTACACTATCTATCTGGTAGTTTTCTTTGTTCCAAGTCGGAAATCCAGCTGTAGTATTCTGGCATGCATGCACAAAACATGTTCTAAGTGCTTGTGCCGCTGTCTGCACCCAACCGCTCCTGGATTATCCTGCTGCCTCATACCTTCATAGCTCCTCATAAGGTTTGCGCAGAGTTTACCCTCAGGTAGCACATAGATTATATAAAGTAGCTATTGGTACAAAAACATGTATTGTACTAGTACAGTTAATAGCATCACTGATTGACGAGGTCTGCAACTGTGCGATAGCAGGTGCTGTGGAGTGTTCCATGCGGCCTATTTGAACATTGTCAGCATCTTATTTTCAATATTGAGACTGATAAGTAGAGAGCGTCCACTCATATTTCTATCATAGCTCCATCATGCAGCGGCTGCAATTAGCTCTTGGGTGACGAGAGCGTGCCAGGGGACTGGGAGGGCACAATTGGGGCATGCGGGTGTGGTGCGGTGCAATTGGGTGATGCAAGGCAGCCAGTCGCAGCGCAGACAGCGGGTCGAGACATCGGCGCCCATACCCATCTGCATGTGAGGGAGATGTACAGTAGAGAAATAGCACGAATTGAGTCCGCGATGTAATGGGCCATGGCTATGCAGTTGCTGCATGTGGCGTGGTGTTACAAGTATCAAGAGCAGTAGGTCTCGTGGACATCGAGGGGGCGGCAGGCTGAGTCTAAGGCGGCAACACCTCAAACAATACCTGCATAGAAACCATCAGACATCAGAAATTGATACACCGGAGAAAGTCATACCTCTCTGTCTCAGGAGGTAGCAGGAAGGTGGCGAGATGCTAGAAGTTGTGATCGAAGGTAGTGGCGAATGCCATTGGGTACAGGGAAGGTGCCGGAGGGCTGGGAGGTGTGGTGGGGTGAAGAGAGAATATATTTGGGTGCAGGGGAGGTGCTGCATGTCTAGGAGGGCATGGTGGGGCATTGAGATGGATTAGGAAGGCACAGTTTGGGTATGCGTGGTGCTCGGTTGTCCGGTTTGGTGATGCGAGGGTGCTGAAGAACTTCGGAGGGCTTGGAGAGCGCAGGTGGTGGTGCTGGACAGTGGATGATGCAGGCATAACAAGATCTACTCTTGCCCTCAAATGTCCTAGGTACCTTCAAGGCCTAAGTGTTGGAAGGCAGGAGGTGACCTTTCCAGTGGCATGACAGATGAGAGGAAGACAGCTCGAGTACAACGTGAGTCGATTGACGCCGTAGCACGAGACTGGGTGCAAGTGATGAGGACATCAGTCAGCAAAACACGGAAATTTAGTGGTTGAACGTACCCAAACCCAAACATTACCAGTCCAGAGTATATGAGCAACAGAAGGGTCCGTTAAGAAGCCGCATGAACTGTCGGCAATGATTGGTGCCTGCAGGGTGGTAGTGACTTGGCAAGTTGGACGGTTGTGCGGATTTCATGGTGTGGAACCAAAGACCAGCATGGCAAATCTAACATTGTCGGTCGCTGTGCGAGCTTGCACCGGATGGTTTTCCATACGTGGAGGCTGCCGCGCGCGCAGACCATGAATGACATGGACAATATTTGGAGGAGAGACTTGGCTTGGTCGAGATAACGAACGTCAGCACGTAATGGATAGTGTTTGTAGACTTAGCAGTACTTATAGTATAACAGACACTAAATTCAAGGCACACTGGCAGGTATACCTGGGACGGGATGTTGGCGAGGTCCGCAAGCGTCGCGGAGGAGGTAGAGCATCCTCCAGAGGTCAGGGGAGGGTAGTGGACGTCCAGGGAGGTGCTGCAGGAGGATTCTGGAGGAAGAAAGGTGTTGCTATAATTAGAACATCGTCGAGACTGGGTCTCTTAGACCCATTAATCCTAACATAATAATACCATCTCACAGACCTTTAATACCACCAAGAAGTGCTGCCTGAGGTGGGAAGGGCTGACTGCCAAGGACCTGGATTGCTAGAACGACATCAGTGAACCCGTGAGGAAAGTAGAAGGCCATACATTACAATATATAGTACAAAATCACGAGAACTAGCATAATTCTGCTAAGGACAATCACATTGTTATGTTTGGCCTTATAGAGGAAAGACACTTGCCTGATTTTCCTATGAAATTTTATGATCAAGAGAAGCGCCTGATTTTACTCAAACTCCAAAGCATCAAATAATTGACCCGAAAATATAATGGTTTACAAAGCTTTGTCTAACTATAAAATTTATATGGTATCTGTCAGAATGATACTACTCAGAGTAAGTTAGACAGAACTACCAAAAGCGCCAGCATGACAGATTGCCTGCAACTACCTGCCATTTTATCACCAGCACCAAAGAATTCTCAACCTCAAAACACTCATTTTGTGAAGAAAATCAATTTTATTTATATTGAAATACATATGTAGTTACAGGACAAAAAAAGAAACAGGGAAAGATAGTGGAGAGGGAATACCACAAGAGGGAGAGACCAAGGCCAGCAAGGAACCACGAGAAAAGGCCAACGAGGAATCACGAGGAAAGGCCAGGGAAGGACCACCACGAACGGCCAGGAAAGAACCACAAGGAAAGGCCAGGGAGGGACCACTACGAACGGCCAGGAAAGAACCACGAGGAAAGGCCAGGGAGGGACCACCATGAACGGCCAGGAAGGAACCACGAGGAAAGGCCAGGGAGGGACCACTACAAATGGCCAGGAAGGAACCACAAGGAAAGGCCAGGGAGGGACCACTACAAACGGCCAGGAAGGAACCACAAGGAAAGGCCAGAGAGGGACCACCACGAATGGCCAGGGAGGGACCACTATGAATGGCCAGGAAGGAACCACAAGGAAAGGCCAGAGAGGGACCACCACGAATGGCCAGGGAGGGACCACTACGAATGGCCAGGAAGGAACCACAAGGAAAGGCCAGAGAGGGACCACCACAAATGGCCAGGGAGGAACCACAAGGAAAAACCAAGGAGGAACCACGAGGAAACAGCAGATGCTGAGCTCGAGAGGTGGTGGTAGTAGCAGTGAAACAAGATTGAAAGAAACTTAGCATGAAAATTGCCGTCTTGCACAAACAATGATAAACCAATTTCAACCACTTGCACTGGTCACATGATTTGAGGTTATCCGATAATACTACAGTAAAATTTGAGGCTGAGGTGATGGTCACATGCGTGATCTTGAATGACATTGTAATTCACGCAATATTTGAATCGACTTATATAGATTTGTAAGTCCTCAACAAACGGTACCTGATTACACTATCATACCTCGCCGGTTGGGATGGCGCAAATTCATGACCTTGTCGGAAACTCTAATAAAAATCTATTTTGGGTTACAAGTGCTAACAGTGCTTTCCACGATAAGGTCTTATATCACTTTGTAGTTAAAAATATAAATGAAGGGATATGGTATGAGTCAACAAGTATGACTTAACGATGCTATTGCACATTGATCGCTGCAACGGTGCAATGTTGTTATCTTGTCGTGAACTCCTCATGGTAAAATGAATTTTCAGACATCTATGACTATGTACTGATCCCTAATATTTCTTGCCGTATACATAGGTATATTCAGTGGTAGCAAAATTATTTCAAACTATATTTCCCACAGCTACCATATCACGGACTCATCAATTCTCTGATGGAGCTTCTCATCACCATGGTAGACTGGATGAGGGTTCGGGATAAAACTATTTTGGCAATTATTAGCCAGGCATGTCGGAAATTTCCTAATTGGGTTTCGTTGCCTTGTAACGTGTTGCAATGATCCAATGACAAGCCGAGGTCCCAATAGGTTGCAATAAAAGAGTGTGACATTACATTTGTGTTACAATTCACGTTACAATATTGAGTTTGTGTCACAATTGTGCCTTCAATCAGGGTTTCAACCAAGTTAGCAATATTGACCGTCGGCTGCAACTGTCCAAGCTGATTTTGTGGTACCTCAAAATCTAGATCCCAAGGCTTATCCAAATAATCTAACTGGGTCTCAACAACATTGGAATACAAACAGGCAGGTTTCAATTCAATTCAAATATCATTGAGAGCAAGTAAATCCAATTGCAACTAGCACCCATCCTCAACAAAACATATCAAATAATATGGTAATAGCGATCTGTAGGTGGCGGTCCTTAATACTACTTTTTCCGGGGTTGGCTGGCCTGCTCACCTGCTGGCCCACTAGACACTGTAACAGGCACCAGCATCCCCACCTTCCTTCCTCAGCCCCGATGACCAGAGGATGGAGCTGCTGCCACTGCCGGTAGAATCTCTACATCATCGGGTACTTCAGGAACCTCAACAGCGGCTGCTGGAGGAAATTCAGAGGCTGCAGTGACTGTAACAGCAGCTGCACCTGCAGATGCCACAGTTGGCATCGGAATAGCAGGCAGGAGGGTTGTAGGATTGGGATCTGGGGTGGTGGTAGTTTTTGCATGGCCAAGCACTGGGATGGCTGGTGCAGCAGAAACAATGACCGGTACTGCAGGTCCAGGAGTGAGGGCTGACTCAGATGCTGCCAGAATGACTATGGGTGAAATGGGGGTGACCGGTCCAGGAATATCAGGAATGTTGTCGGTAGTCGGTCCAGAAAAGTCGGATTCCTTGCACCCTGCATTTGTGATGGCCAAATGCATCAGATCAGAGGTAAAATCTTCATCTTCAGTGTCAAACACCACAGCATTGGAAGTTGAGGATGATTGCCAGACGCAGGTGTCGATCTTTTTGCAGATCAAGCAAGTACGAGGTTGATCCCAAAGGGTGACCCACAGCTGCTTGTAGGCCATAAACATGGCAGCATATGGTAGCTGAGACTTTGTGCCAACTCCAGCTTTCGTGAATGAAGTGTCAGGAGAAAGGATGAAGATCAACTAAAGAATAATAGTAAAATGCTGATTCAGACAATCGATCATAGCAGAAATAGGACTTACTGCGACCCAACCCCATGCAAGAAGACCGGGAGTACAGGACATTGTGCCCCATTTTCGAGCATTGCACTTAGCGCATGGCCACCTGGAAATATCCAGTGAATTTTTTCCAAACATCACGATTCTAATAGCCTATGTAGATCTGTTAGCATGAGAATAGATTCTTCAGAGAGTGAAGCTCAAAAAATTACCTTTGCAAGCGGTTCCCAATTACCAAAAACCGTGGACATTGTGGGGTCCATCTCTCAATTTGTAAAAAGGACGGGCGGAAACTTTGACGGAGAGGAGCGACCACCAGCAGTACCTGGTCCAAGCATCTTCTGGATCTCAGGAATGGTATCCCGCTTCATGAAACTCAGGTCGAAGTAGGATGAATCCAGACCAAAGATATGCCCTGCTATCAAGCGTAGTGTGCCGATCTCACTCGAGCGCCCACCTTGGAGATGCTGCTCTAACTGCAATACATATTGTTACAGTAACATGGGCCCCCTATCCTTTTTTCATCCTTGTCACCTCTTCACGCCTTCACCCTGTCACATCACCATGCTTGATGCATCTCCATCTACCCTGAACTTCTGAGATAGAAGCAGGACGCTTCTCTGATCCTCGGCCACATGTCTACCTCATGTTGGACCCTGTACTTCCTGATGACCCTGACCTCACTGCTACCTCATGTATAGTTACCCTTGACCCTTACCGCTAGTTCGGTAGACCTCCCCTGAACTCACCTTATCCTATAAGTAGCCGATCCCACTTGTACTTTATTCCTTAACTTGATTCTACTGGATTTTCCCTCGAACTGTTCTCTTGAGCGATTCTCTTGAGTTCACCTGATTACGATTCCCTTTCTCTTGGATCGCTATCCTCGAGTCGATACTCTTATTCTCTTTGACCGTTTGTCATCGAGTCTATCAGCTTGATCTCTCGCTTCGACTTCACAGTCAACAGCAAAACCCTTCCTTGATTAGTCACCTCGGAAGCCCATCCCTATCTGTTGTAATCCGACGGCTTAACAGCTACCGGATATATCAACGTCGAACCCGACCCGATCAGCACTTAGACCGTCGTCTAGTGCCGACTACATTCCAGTCACCTTACGCTAAAGCATTTGCGTAACACATATCAATCAGTGTTTGGTTGCACAATGAAATATATAAACTAACATACCAATGATTAGTGAGAAGTAGGTACAAAATGATGGAGGTGATCCGGTAGAAGTGAATACACCTCTGTCACAAGACAAAGTTCTTCGGCACTCTTGCTTGCATAGCAACTGGCAGATATGATGACGGGCGGAGGGTTTGGCACGGGCAATCTGAGAACACGGTGCTCAAGTGGGAACATCTCAGCAATAACCCCATATTTGCGGGCAAAGGTTGAGAGTTCAGCATTATAAACCTTCAGCTCGTCGGGAACTTGTGCACCCAAATGTCGACGTTGATTGGATGCCAAGATTTTGTTCTTCTCACCCAGAGTCCTATTGTTGTTTTTAAGTGACTGGTTTTCTAGTTGCAGACTTCAGATGATCTTGAGATGCACAAAGTTAGAGTCACCAAATGTGAGTGAAGCAAGGCATTAACATTACCTCCATGTCTCCATTCTGCACAGAAGCCGATGACTGAGTGGTGGTTGACGAGATCCTGACAGATGACGGTGCATCCGATTCAGATACGTCATTGTAGTCTAACTCAGACTCCGAGTTATCATGTGTGATGGGACGCTGAGGCATCGCAAGAACTGGTACAGTCAAGTAAAACACGGTGCGGAAAGTAATGAGAGATAGACCCACCATTTATAGTCGAAAATATTGGCTGTGCAACTTGGACCAAACAACATGATGAAAGAAAACACGAGGGAAATTACATTGTGCATAGCCTTGATGTTTAATTGAAATCAGCATGTGGGTGAATGACAATATGACATGAGGCAACTTACCTGTGTGGCACCATTTAGTGCTGAAGGGCTGATGGCCAAGAAGTATTGAAGAGCCGGCATTGAAAACTAAAGACCTTTTTTAAAACTGAGAGATTCAGATGTTGTGCTATTAGCTCAACATGCTTTGACCTAATAGAAGACTAATAATGCAGACTCACCTGCACTTGCTTGAATTGTGGTCCCAATTGGCTTGAGACTAAGATTCAGAAGTTGCAATATTGAGCATTGAACTCAACCAGTGAACTTAGTGAGAAAATGTGATTAAATGATGACATAATCATATTGACAATCTATTGAAACATACTATCTGTTACGGTCTATTCATGAGTCACACTCATGTCATGAATAGTAATGAACAGTCACACTGGCCGACTTCATAGTCCGTTCGGCAGACATTAGATTTGTAATTCATGAACTTCAACAGAATTGATTAGGATACTACTAAACTACAGTATGTACAGAGAATTATATAGTAGAACTAAATGCAAATCATTAATGCTGTGTAAAATATTGTTGAGGGAATATATGTGGATGTGGGTATTGATACATAGATGGATTGTGAAGTCTATGACTCGGATGTGGGGATCGAGCGAAAAAATATGGTGGATGTGGTTATTTCATATTGAGTTCCCCCCAAAGCTTGAAGTATCCTTCAACAGTTGTTTTATTGAAGTTCTGAGCACATTTTGGGTCGAGATTCCATGACTTGTGAGTAGAAATATTGACTCCTTGTGATGTGCAAGGTAATGACAATACCAATTCCTACCAGGAAGTCTTCTGCTAATGTTGTTGACCTTGGAACATAAATTGTGAGGGCATGCGGCACCGGATTCATGAGCCAGCCAATCCTTCACTGCTTCCTCTTCAGATGACTGGAGGAGCTGCCGTGACTTAGAAAAATCCCTGTGAGACACATGCAGACCCTTGCTCCAGTCTTCAAGAGTCTGCTGTGCAACCTGTACAATAAAATTAACATTGGAGGAACTTGAAAATACATAATCATACCTTGTGTACCCTTGCAGCTACTGAAATATTATTGCAGGTGCCATTTGCAACATCTATGAGTGCAGCCTGGATTCTAGACTCATACTCGGGGTCGGTAGACGACACCAGCTTGCCTCGGTGATGCCCCATGGCATGGTGATTGAGCCCTGCTCAGCACTCACCACTTGCTCACAGACTGCAGCTGCGATGAAATGCGCTGTTAAATTTAATGTACGACCTCAGCAGCCATGGCAAGTGACACTGATTCATGATTTTTGCTGCTGTCACACTGAAAACACAATCTTCATCATTTCCCAACAGATTTGTTTTGTTTCACTTGGAATATGCTAGTATAATATGTAGAACATATGTAGTGAAGTAGCTAAGCAATCACTTTAAAATTGCGTGCTGTAGACAAAAATCACAAAATGGGGGCACATCACGAATAGACCGTAACAGATAGTACCTTTGAAAACATGCATCTGTTTAGCAGTCAGTCACAGCAATCATGGCCTGAGGAAGACTGTACATCATGATTTACACCGCTCAAACAGAGTCACGGCATCAGATGATCATATGGCGGCAACTTGAATATCTTTCCTTCGGAAGTCCATGTGCTGAGACCCACTCTGCCTATAAAGGCCAAAATGCGATGCCTCGAGCTGCTCAAGACCGTCCGCAAATATACAGTAAGAGAACTCCGGACTCAAGCTTTCCAAATTTGCCAAAGATGATGCCAGTGTTGGTCTGCAAGATGATACAATCATATCGTGGCAAGCCATGGAACGTTGGAGTGCATTGAAGGTAGTCCGTGGACACTCGCCAGTCAACAAATGACTCAAAATTGACTTTAAGGAATCAATATTCTGTGATCTGAGCAGGACTCAGAGTAAGATACAAATTATATCATTCAGGAGCTGCACACATCATCAACTCACCATGTCACTGGCAGTGAGTTGGATCTGTTGTCCATCTGGAAATGGTATCTTGTTTGCAGTAAATGCATGGTTCAGGAAGCTGTTTAGCTTGATCCGAAATCTGTCAAATGCTGGATTACCAGCACTACCTGCCTCAATGTCTGTGAATGATATTGCTGCCTGCTTTGAACCAAGACTAAAATGTTGTGCATCAGTTGGTTCTGTCAAATCAACTTTATCGGCCTCCAGTGCAGTATCAGGTTGATCTTCTGAATCAGACACACTGAGATTCCCAGTGTCAAGGTAATCCAACTTGCTGCGAATGTATTCTGCAACCAGGCTGTCATGGTTGTATCGGAGAATCTTTAAAATTTAAATTATCACCCATACATTAGTGCTCACTTTGCATTATGCAGACTTGGATTCAGAAATCACTTACCTGTTGAGCAAAATTCTTGAAATTTGTACGATCTTGATAAGCATCTTTCAATGGGCCATGCATTTTCTCATTAGGCTTGGTGCTGTAGTTTCAGGAGACACCTTTTGCCTCAATATCATCAAAGAGATGGGTGGAAAGATGTTTCTTTGGGAAATTCCAGGACTTCTCGCAAATCTCTGCTGTATCTTGAATGTATTTCTGATTGTAAAATTTGAATCAACACCATGAATTAATAATATACTAGTATGAGGGATACATACATCCAACAATTTGGTGAGCTTTGACAAAGCTTCTCGGCCATCTTTGATGGTGTCTTCAGTATGGACCTCTAATGAAGCATAGATATTAAACCCTACATAGCTTTGGATACAACGGAGCAGGAGATATGCCTCTGGATCCATATCATGGTCAAACACATTATGTGCTGCAAAGATAATAAGCTAAATTGATGTGAATAATATGTTAAAAAGTGAATAGTCTAGGCTTGCCTTCGATATGTCTTCATATTTTGTTCCATCGGAAAATGATACCGATATAACCTGATCAAAGTGATTCAGGTTTCGCCAATGTGGAAATGATTGAAAGCTGACAATCTAAATTAATGCCTATGAAAATACAGCTGAAAAAATGACTCACAGGCTGTCAATCTGCACAGTGGCCTGTCGACCGGAACATTCAACCCATTTCTGCAATTCAGCCCACATGTGATCACTGAACAATCCCTCGTCATTGAAGTGGAGTTTATCATGTGATAGAGCCCTGTGAATGTCGGTGTGCTCCAGGACATCAAATGAGTTCTGATAACAATAGTAGATTATTAAGTAAAATACAAATGAAAGAGAGACCCACATCAACATCACGAAGGCTCTGGGAACTCAAGATCTGCTCTCTTGCCTGCAATGTAGTAGACTCTCAAGCTTGAGCATGTAATGCCTTGGTATCTGCAGATGTGCGGAGAGGATACATGTTAAGTGTATTGGAAAGCTCGTCACAAGGCACTAGACAGATAGGGCAAGGAAATTTGCCCATCAAACCATGAATCAATGCCATTACAGCCCTAGAACAGTGAACATATTCAGATGTCAGAGATATCTAATAGTACCAAAGGAACTAGAATTATACATACTGTTCTTCATAGTCTGCAGAGAGTATGAGGACAATTGGATAGAAAACACGTATAACATCGTCCCAGCATTTAATGGCAGAACCAAACTTCGATAGCGGTGCAAGACAAGCAAGAATCTTCAGAAATGATGCATGCCATACTGCATTCTTGAAGTTGACAAAAGCAGGCTTTCCAGAATGCTCCTTATCTTCCTTTACCTGTCAAAGCTCTGAGTGTTAATAATGTCAGCATCATTGGCAAGGAAGTGTAGAGCAAACAATAGGTAGCCAGTCAACAACACGCCCTCCACCCAAGCCTTCTCTATTCTGAACTGCAATAGGAAGATTAGCACAGCGAGCAACTACAGGGTAACCTTTCGCATGACCAAATGATGATAATTTTGCCCTGTTGGCATATAAAATAAATGCAAGAGGTTTTGCGTCCAGTGGGATTTTCGATTAGAATAATCCTCAGTCAGTACACAATGCAGACACTTGACAGGATATCAATAAGAGCATGACTTACTTGATATTCCCAGAAATCATTAGCAGTCCATGGCTCATGAATGAACCGAACGAACTTCTTGCCGTTGAACTTTGAAAGCCTTTGGGCATCGAAGACGAAATGCGGACCTACTTGCGGATCTTGAAGTAGATCTGTAGCCCAGTCCCACAGCGAGCAATGAAATAGCGGGAATGTCTTATCGATACCTTGCAAGGGCACAACCACTTCCTCCTTTGTAAACTATTACATGAAAGGAGCACAATAAGTGTAGACTTTACATACAAAGTCATTGAATGGTACATACAGGTGTCATTTTGAATGACACTGCCTCCCACGTGTCTCTCACATCTTTGCTATTCCGGAGGGTAAACAATTCAAACCTGCTGCGATGAACAAGTCCAATGAGCCGGTCCAGCTGCTCATAGGAGAGTCCAGCTTCATGGGCAAGTTCTGCAACCTCAAAGTCAATATGAGTGCGAAATGGCTTCCAGGGCTCAGGATCTGCTTTCGGAACAGCTGTTGGGGCACCGGCACCACAACCATAGTCCTCAAAATGGTACACTTGGGTAGGGCGACCACTACTGGGGTGGTATTCCACTTTTATATCATCCACGTCATGTTGAGGGACAGGTGATGCTGTTGCAGATAGTGGCAGATGATCTATATGGATGTAAGTTGCAAACACAATGATACAAAAAAACCATAAAGACATACCATTTGAATTGGTCTGTCCCGCATCAGCGTCGTCCGGATAGTCTATCTGATTGTCAATATCGAAATCAACATCCTCTGAATGATTGACGGTAGCTTACATCAACGTCCAATGAATCAGTATTGATTGAGGACACACGACAGTAACAATGACTTACGAAGAGTTGAGCCGCTGACAGATGGACGTTCACTAATAAACACACTACTCTGTTGTGCTTGTTCTCGCTCTACAATTTAAAAATTAGTCAACAATCATTAGCATAAAACCATAATAATGTTATAGACGATGTACCTCGATGAATTTCCCTAGCAAGCTCTATCTCCTCTTGCCTTTGTTCAGCTCACTTCTGGCAAGCTTTTTCGTGTGTTCGGAATCCTTGGCAATAGAAGGATTGGCCACAATGATTACAGGATCACTGCAAATCGGCAGGCATCTGTGTTGAAACAGGGACAACCCAAGTTCAGTCTAAGTCTAAGGGCACCTGGTACAGGAATAGCGTACTTTGATGGTGAAGCGCTGGCAGGTGAAGCTTGAAGGATCCAAATCAGTGAAGGGCCAGTGGACTAACATTTAAATTATCATTACCAGGTGCAATTCTGAATTGTGAATCAGACACTGTTTGTCTCTGATTCGGAGGCAACTGTAACAAGATACTAATGAGGGCTGAAGTTGATGGTGAAGGAGTGTTGAGAGGATGGTGTGACAATAATTGATTGTTGGCAGCAGCGCTTGCTGGAACAATGTTGTAATAGATGTACTAAGGTCGAGACCCGGTATCAATAGTACACATCAGTATCAATGATGTGACTTTGGTATAAATATTACTACTGGGTATTAAAAATAGAACTTGGGTACCAATATCATAACTTGGTATCAATACAGTGTCTTCTTACTTGAGGGTCTTATATGAAGATAAGACAAATAGTTGCCAACTCCTGAAGTTCACGGTCAACAGATTTTCTACTTCTCGGTTGATAACGTGTTGTTCGTGGGTGGTCAAAGAGTAATTAGATTACCTTTTTGTTGAAAGAAAATGTCCTCCTGAATGTGTCTGTTGTAGACTGGAGCGAGTAAGTCTCAGTGTGGGTTAGAACAAACACTAATATTGCTATGTACCTGGAGTGAGTAAGTCTAGGGTACATTAGCCTATGAGTGAGGTCTACGAGAATATATCAACATACCTCAGTGTGGGTTAGAACAAACACTGAGGTGAAACAAATGCGAGGCACGCTGCTTATGAGTAACAAGTTATGTAACGGCGGGGGGCTGAGTGTCGATGGTGAATCACTGTATAGTACCAAGAAGCAAGAGAGAGACCAAGTAGGTAGTACAAATGCCAATATCTGTGGTTCCTTTGTATAGGAAGTATCTGTTAGGTATGTTACACCCTAGTAGGTCGTGTCTCAACCTATGAAAGTCTGTTTCAACTTGGTCGTGTTCTCCTTGTTCGAGTCTCTCTTCCTGTAAAAGAGAGGGCTTATACACGTAAAGCTTAGCTCAGATAGCAATAAAGAAGTGTGATATAGTCAACCCCTGTAAGGTACTATGTAACTTATTGATTGATGTGTCTTAGTCTTACTTCAAGGCAACTCGTTGGCCTGCACTTATCTATGTCTTGCCTGATCTCACTCTCAAATAGTGTGATAGGTGTAAAGTGGGAAGTTATATT
Organism: Auricularia polytricha; assembly: GCA_003316125.1. NCBI lineage: Eukaryota > Fungi > Basidiomycota > Agaricomycetes > Auriculariales > Auriculariaceae > Auricularia > Auricularia polytricha. The sequence goes on from QFEN01000113.1 coordinate 68,581, forward strand.
TCATGGGTGCAAAATGGGCTCCTTTTATACCTCTTGGGAGACCAGATTACTAAGCATGATTCATCACATGGATTGGTAAGAATGTGCTTACAAACCAGGCCATTTGGTGTGTTGAGTCAGCTTGTGTACTAAGTAGTTTACAAATACAGTGTAGTCTTACAAAGCATGATGAATAAAAGACATGAGTCATCACATGGATTGGTAAGAATGTGCTTACAAACCAAGCCTTTTGGTGAGATGAGTCATCCTCTTTACTAAGTGGATTATAAATAAGGTTCCAAGTCTTACAAACCATGATGGATCAATGACAAAACATGATGAGTCAGGTTGAATCCTTACAAATCAGATTATTTCTCAGTCACATGACATGCTTACAAACATGTGAGGTGGCTAATGAGAAAGTCTGATGGCTGACTAAGCATAGAAAAATAGAAAGATAGGAAAAAGCCACATAACAAACAGAAACAAATAGAAAATTAGGCCTCAGACATAAAAGTCACAATACAAACAAACAAAATAGAAAACAAATAGGGAATTGAGCCTGTGACATAAAAAATCAGAAAACAAACTAATGAATCAGGGAGAAATGATAGGGTCACTTTGTGATAGGATAGAGTACAGTTCATTATACTTTCCTTATCACCTTATATACACACATGTCATGGTATGAATCACATACCATGCATGACACCGGGCAGCCTCACAAAGGGCGTAATCCATGTTCATTTGTCTGCAATTGATTTATGGTCATGTCTGGAACATTGAATGTCACGAATAGTTCATTGCTGAGGTGCTGCAATCAAGGTTGTCCAGTAGAAAATCGTTGAGAACACCGAAGCTGAACACAGTCTTCGGCTTGTTAAATGATGTGGGGAAAAGCCATGTCAAAACATTTGAATGTCTGGACTCATGGCATCAGGACAATCGCAACACCGAACCTCGAGGTGATAGACTCCTGACTTGTCAACGATGACCATGGTATTTTCCTTTGGCTGGAACTCGGGCCCCGACACAGATGGTAAATCCTCTGGATCGATCTGATCTTCACATTCATCTTCCTTGAACAAATCCCACCTATTTGTGACAACTGGACATTGGTGTCCATCATGGCCGAGGTGTATGATGAGTCCGACATGAGCAAGACAACTTTGCTCGAAGAATTGACCATTCCATTGACTGATCCAGTGGAAGGGGTTGCATTGATGTTGACTCCTGCAGCAGCCCATGCAATAGAGTGGCTCCCCGAGACAATCCTAACATTTGTACACCCCATCCTGGTCACAGATGACGCATCTCCTATTTTCAGGTGGAGCTTCTCGATCCAAGAGGTGATGGAGATATGATTCCTGCTTTGGCAGCCATTGCCTGAGGTAGTCATTCTGACTCTGCATTTTTATTACTTAGCTATTGTTTGAATGACACTCAGACATTTTAGATGAACTTGCCAGGGTTTTTGGGAGTTGCAAGGGCTCAAATGATCCTTGGTCTTGCTCATAAGTATTCTTGGGAAAGTCTTCCAAAAGAGGTGGAGCCTGAACAGGCTGGAGCATTGGTGATTCTGGGGGAGACTCAGGCATGGACCTGTAGGCATGTCATTTTGTGCTGGCAAGTGGGACCTTAACCCATGTCTTCCTGCCTTTGCTGCCTCTTGCTTCTACCCGGTGGGATGTCTGCAGTGGGGTGCATAGACCTATTCTCATCCTAGTGTTCAATGTTGTGCAAAGAGCATTAGCACAGGACAGTCAATTGTTATTGCATTATTGGGACATCCAGTCTTGTTGGCTCATTAGAAATTCATTTCGATGAAAGGCATTGCGACCGAAATTGATTGATCAACCAACTGTTAGGCTTTGTTTAAATTTGAATTTGGGACCATCATTTGTTCAACCTTGCTTATCCTCAGCCCATTCTGCAATCTGATTTACCATGGCAAGATCAGGTATTCCCCCTCACATGTCCACTGGAAGACAGGGTCATCTGCCACAGATGCAAAAGCTCATGGAAAAAGAAATTTCGGAGCTGAAGAACTACCTTCCTGATTGGAGTTCTGCAAAAAGGGACGAGAAGCGGGGAGTTTTCACTGCCATAGCTCGGGCGGCCAGGTTATTTGCTCCCAAGGTTGACTGAGGACAATGGAAGAAGAGGAAGCAGGTGATACATCCATCCATGTCGAAAAACTCTTTTTAATTGCTCATTGTTTGATCGACTCTCAGATGTACAAGACTTGGTTGTTCAACAACAAGAAAAAGAAGGAAAGGAAGGACATGATCAAGTATGGGAGGAAATGGACTCCTAGGATGGTGATCTACCAGCAGAAACGAGAAGACGTGCTAAAGAGGATCGACAAGGAGTCTGGGGCGAAGCCAGGAGGTCTGGCCATGTTCAAGCATTATCAAGCAGCATTTCACAAGATCATGGCCAAATTGTCCAATGACAAGCTGGAGAAGGCAAAAGAAACAGCCGAACAATGGTCCAACAACTTTCCTCCTCCCGAGATACAAGCGCAAGTTGCTCGCAAGAAGGGGCCTGCATTTATGGAGCACTTCTCAAGTGAGATGTGGAGACAATGCAGGATGAGAGTGTTTGTGTTGTTGGCTTGGAAGAATGAAGAGGGACAGGTGCTTTTGGGATGTCAGTGAATTTTTTTGATCATCGCAGGTTTGAAAACTGAACATGTTTCATAAAGGCATGATGATAATGAGGCATTGGGAGATGGGGACAGCTTCATGAGGACAAAGGACTGGGAGAACATTGAACCGATTTGGCAGGAGTATGCACAGGAACAGTTCGGTAAGTGTGTGAGCTGTTGAGACGCAAAGACATTCGTTGAAGGTTGTGATTATAGGTGCCGAGGGGAGGGATGGAGGAAGATGGGAGAAGGGAGGTCGAAAAAGAATCCAGAAACCAGGTTTTGAACTCGACATCAATGGTGATGGGATGCCCTTGCTTCCAGAGATCATGGAAACGAAACTCGAGGAGAAGAAGGCAATAGTGAGGGCATTTATTACAAAGCACTATTGTGAGTCTGTTTGTGCGACATCCTATAAGAATCTGTTGAATGCATGGGCACAGGAATATGTTCAGGGATTGAGAAGACTGTTGTGCCATGGAGCACAATTGTACAAAGTCAGGACGACTTTGTGGCAAGGATGTATCTTCCGAGGGGTATGGATTTAAAGGAGCCTTCAAAGTTGCAAAATTCGGATGTGATGGCATTGCTAAACTTCTGGTATGCTCGACAGCAGAATGATGAAGGTCCTACCTTCCTGTTCAAAGCATGGAGGAACAAAGCTGGTGACATGTCAAAGCCGGTCATGACAAGGAAATTTGCCAAGTCAAGTTCTCAAGGGTCCTATAATGCCAGTGGTCGTACCAGGGTAATGATCAGGAGGCCTCAGGATTCATCAACCGAATTTGACATTGAAGGTCAGCTGCACTGTCAGCCCAGACCACATCAAAGTCAGTCCAACACAGTGTGCCAAAGCCTCGGCCGGTGAAGGCTGTGAAACCAGTACCGAGGGGTGCTGATGCACTGATAAGGTCCAAAATGGGAGACCTCCTGGCTGGGTTAACTCACAGAGACACCAAAGATGATGGTGAAGATGATGCTGCAACAGAGGGGGAGATGAGTGCATTGCTGGCGCTGAGGAGCATCCGGGGACAGCAGGAGGTGAATGTGGCACCTCCAAGGGCAACTAGGAGTAAGATGCTGCAAAAGACATCAGAGAGTACTAGGAGAGTTACTAGAGCAAGGGGAAGGAAGTAACAGACATGTACAACTGACCGGGTTTATTTAAATCTCAGTGCATCGGACTGCGGGGCTCACATATTCATGCCCAGCATACAGAACATGAACTCAATCAGGTGAATTGGGATTCAGGACTTGGGTGCTTGGGAATCAATGGACTCGGGTTCTTGGGAATCAATAGACTCAGGTTCTCGGGAATCAATAGACTCGGGTGCTCAGGAGGTTGCACTAACAGTTGTGTAATGCTTGGTACTCGGTACTCAGTGCTCGGGACTCAGGACTCGGGTAGTCAGAACTCGGGCGCTCAGGAATCAATGTTTGGCATACCCAGTAGTGTACATATGACATGGGTATGATATCAATTGGCTGAATCTTTTGGCTGAATTTGCTCTACAAATCTTTCAATCAGGGCATTGACTACCTTGAGCATTTCAATGCTTGATCTTTCTGCTCTCTGCATCCTTCAAAGTTCTCAATCTGCTCATTGCAGCTTGTCAGATGTATCTGCCCAAGCCGTCCGGAATGGTCGCTCTGCTTCCAGGAGCTGTGCAATGGAAGGGTCTGGGAGAGTTCCATGATGATGTCTGAAATCGTTGAGTCGACCATGAATGGATTGCACTTAGATAGACATGAGAATGACCCAGCAACATGGTACTACAACAAATACTCACGTCCCGTGTTATCATATGACCCAAAAGGCCGGAACTCTCGAGCCATGGAATGTAATTCTTGATTGGTGAGGGCCGGACATACCAAGGGAGGGTTGGCAGGGTTGTCCAAGGGTCCTGGACTCCCTGAGCCATCGAGGAGGTCATCATCCGGACCCAGGTACAAGTTGGTGCTCATGTGAAGAACTATATGACTGGATGGACTGGTCATTAAGTTATCTGTGAAATTGTCATTCAATGTGCACACAATTCAATTGCATGGAACCACATAAAACCTACCAAATATTGCGGCCGACATCATGTCCGAGTCATGCAAGTGATCATCGGACATAGAAGATCCCAGAGGTATTGATTCAAATTCAATGTCATCATCCGGTCCGAGATACAAATCATCTAGGTTATTGTGGTTAATATATTGGATTGTTGGAATGGTTGGATCAGTACTCACCTGTGGAAGATCGTGACTCACTTGTTTCATCGACATCCATTGGAATGATATCAGTCACCGGCAGATTGCTGAATTGAACAGTTGCATGGGAGCTCATGCTTGGACGGATGTGATCAGTGTACTTGAAGTGCCACTCAGGGCGCAAATTGCTGAAATATGAACATTGGCCAAATAAGGCCAACAATAAAATCTTTTACTTGGTTGTTTCATCCACTTGTTTGTGTTTGAAACTGCATCCTTGTCTGCCTTCTGTGCACTCTTCAATCATCTTTAATATCCAATACATTCATCTCAATGTCTGCACCAGTCAACAACTCTTTGACTGAGCTCAAGGCAATTGCTGCTGAGATTGTTGCTATTGTCCGGGCTGCTCAGCAGCTTCCCCCGGGCAACAGTCACTTTTCGCTGGGAACGCAGGCAAGTGAATTAGTGGTATGTGGTATTTTATGTTTCATGTATTGTATTACAATTCTGATTCTTGTGAAGGCTAGAGCGGTCCGGGACCATGTGCAGGCCCCATGCATTCCCAGCATCATCTTGTCGTGCTCCAAGGAGTTACTTTGAGTTCAGAACTTATCTCCTCAGGTTCCCCCTAACTGGAACAGCATCGGCCATGATGATCCATGACCTCCGAGGCACAGCTGGCGCAGCAAGGTCATCGCCTGGGAGGCATTAGGAGACCGATCCTTGGATCTCCCACTCCAGGTTGCTGATGTAGGTGTGCTAGCCCTCCCCAACCAGCTCTCCCCCACTGTCCAGCACATGCCTGTCGTCAGGGATGATCTCCCTGGTCCTTTGATCAGCAGAAACCAGGAGTCACCGGAAAGGAGTAAGAATAAGGGAAAGGGTAGGGCACTTGCAATGGACATGGAGACAGATGAGCCTGTGAGTAAGAAGAGGAAGTCACTGCAGATGTTGGGTGCTGACTCCCAACCTCCCTGATCTGGCATGAAGGGTCACAAGAGAGTCAAGTTGGCTTGGATGGTCAAGTCGAGGGAATTTGTGGAGTCAGAAGACGAGAAGGATGAAGCTTCAGCAAAGGTATGTTATGTTATTATTTTCCTCATTTGTATTCATTCTGTGGTAGGATGTGTCTGCAGCATTGCCTGTCGTCATCCTCCTGCCCACCTCGACATCTCCTCAGTCCGGACCATCCAGCTTTCCTTGTTCGCCTCGCTCCCCAAAAAAGGCTCCCTTTGGCCCTGCCACAGTGAGTCATGCTTACGGATTCCCTGTCTGACATGTCATTGACCTTCCTCAGTTGCATGCTGGAAAATCTCCAGAGGTTCCCAATCAGCCCAAGTTGACACCTGAATGCTCGATGGACGTCCCGGCAGCCATTGATGCAGGAGACATTTTGATACCAGGACCAGTCAGTACCCTGACGTGTTCGATTTCTTTGATGAACTAATGACCACCAACAGAACAATCCATGCTGGAATTGCAACAAGGCAGACATCCCTTGCACTACAAAGTTCGACAAGCAGAGCAGCATCAGCCTTATGATGTGTGTCTTCTGCACGACCAAGAAGGTCAAATGCATCTCAGCACACCTTGGGAGCCCGCCAAAGTGATCCCATGGTAAGTCGACCACCCGCACAATGAGGTCACGCACTCCATCCTGAGTGCCATCAACTTCTCAGACGAAGGCCTGGACCCGCAGCCAATCCCGGGGTGCACCAGCCAATCCTGGGGTGCACCAGTCACTCCGGGTGAGTCCAGTGCCACCACGCCCAAGGCGCAGACCCGAGGTTGCAGCAAGCCGGCCACCTTGGTGAAGGTGTCTGTTCCCTCACCAATTTGTAAGTCTGATCAATTGATTTGCACTGTGTCTGACATTATTCCCATCCAGCAATTGCATCATTGAGTTCAACCGCACCTCGTGTAACCTTGGACCTGCCCATTCCTGACCTCCATTCCATGTCAATCATGATTTGGGATAGTGCCAATCACATCAAGGCTCTGAAGTCCTGCATCACAGATCAGCGGGGTATGATTGATACACTTCAAAGGCTTCATGAGAGCCTTCGACACCAGATCGTCAACCACCATCCAGCATTTCCCCTTCCAGATCATTCGGCCAACTCGGCATCTTTCCTGCTTGATCAAGCCATCACCGAGCCTCAGTTGTCATCTGAATTGGTACCTCTCCCTCTGATTGATCTGTCAATTTCGGAAATGGAGCCGATCCCCTCAACATTTGATGGGCCATCTGCCATCGATAGCCTGATATTTGAGCCCACCCAAGCCGACTTACCACCTGATCCTCCTTTGCCGACTCCCAAGGAGGGACATGGTTCCATCAACCTTCTCCCAGAGTACAAATCTGGTGATGACATGGATGCCGAGGTGAGCCAAACAGTTCACTCACCTTCCCACAACCTCATTCCTGTCATCGAATTCTTCAGGGCCCAACCTGATGAATCCAACATTGAAGGAAATGCATCTTCCAAGGGTCATGGGGGACAATCATCAGATGGCACTTCTGTCAAGGTTGACCAGTTGGGGAGTGATGACATGATAACAATGTCATAGTGATAGACTTTCTTGTAGATAATTTTTTTTGCATGAATTTTACCTTTGGCTGGAGATCATTTCTCATTAAATACATGACTGATTCCAATCTACTCACTACCGACTACCCAAAGCCAACACATGAGAACCCACCAGTTGGCAGTCAGTACTCAGTGGTCGGTACACATATTTTGTTTTGTATGAATTTTACCTCTGTGAGGAGAGCATTACACATTGAATACATGACTGATTCTCATCCACTCACTACCAACCACACACAGCCAACACCTGAGAACCCAGCACTCGGTGATCAGTACTCGGTACTCTTGGTGGTTGGTGGTCGGTACTCAGTGGTCGGTGGTCAGCACTTGGTACTCAGTGCTTGGTGGTCAGTACTCGGTGGTCGGTGGTCGGCAGGGTGGTCGGTACTCAGTGCTTGGTGCTTGGTGCTTGGTGCTCGGTACTTGGTGGTCAGTACTTGGTGGTTGGCAGGGTGGTTGGTACTTGGTGGTCGGTACTCAATGGTCAGTACTCAGTGGTTGGTACTCCGTACTCATTTGGGCATTAATATTGACCTTGCTGTGTAACCTGAACAACCTCTGACCCAATATTTTTTTATCAACATCCACTTATATGAAGCCCCGCATCTTCATGATTTACAATTACCTGGGCTCAATCATGTCTACAATATTCATTCAGCTCAGCCCAGTCATCCCCAGCTATATGTTATACATCTCCCTCGGCCCACCTGTCTATATGATGGTCATTTTATCTCGGCCCATCCGTCTACATAATACTTCCCTCGGCCCACCCATCTATATGATACTCATCTTATCTCAGGCCACCCGTCTATATGATACCTCCCTCGGCCCACCCGTCTATTTGATGCACATTGCATCTCGGCACATCTGTCTATATCATACCTCCCTTGGCCCACCCGTCTATATAATCCACATTGCATCTCGGCCCATCTGTCTATATCATACCTCCCTTGGCCCACCCATCTATATAATCCACATTGCATGTCAGCCCATTCGTCTATCTGATATCTCCCTCGGCCCACCTGTCCATGTGATACACATTTTATCTCGGCCCACCCATTTATATTATACACATCTGATCTCGGCCAACTCATCTATCTGATACCTACCTCGGCCCACCCGTCTATATGATATACATCTTATATCCGCCCACTCATCTAGTACCTTCCACTTTTCATATTACCTAGATCAGCCCACCCATCTCCAATGGGAATAATATGCCCCTTGGCCCACCCGTCTGAGATGAGGATATTATTTTATTGGCCCATGGTCTGCTGGCCCAATGAGGACGGGATATTATGTACCTTGGCTGGCCCGTCTAAGACAGAGTTATGTCACTGCAGTATGTGACTCCGTGGCATCACCACTCCTCTTATGACTCACATCTGATGATCAGTCACGGTCATGATCACATGGTAACTTTGATGTCAGAACATGCTTGCCCGTGACTCCTCTATCCAGTGCAGCGGTAATCATGTAGGCTTGAATTGCAGCAGCCAGTACTTTTGATAGTGAGGTGAGCAATACACCATACACATTCTATTGAGACCACTCCACAAAATACCAGCAAGAACTTGAAGGAGCTAATTTCTGGCAAAGTTCTTGCCGGGTGGCATCAGCACATATATGTAGGCACTTCAAGTTGATTTCATGTGTCAATGTTAAACACCGTTACTTCAATCAAAATTTCTGATTAAATAATTTAATTGTTTCAATCTTATTACCTTTTACTTGAATGTTTGAACTACTACCAGTACTACTAGCAACCCCAGAATGTCATCATCATCACCTCCCCATGGTGTCGGGGACTTTCTACACCGCAGTGATGGCAGCATAAACAGTATGCCTCCAGCGGCCGAAATGTTTTCAAACATAGAAAGCACTGGTTGCAAACAGGAATTGCAGACATATATGGTATGACACAGTATCACTTTGCGGCTGACACTGTGACTGACTCCAGATGTTTGTATAAGATGTCCCTCAACGGAATTGATATGGAAGACAATGAGCAGGATACACTGTTCACTAAGTACAGCATTGACACAATGTATGTAAGCTACCTTGCAGCTCGGAATTGAGTCTGCCAGTACACCCATCTCTTGGCACTCCTGAAGCGCGAGGAAAATGCATGGTTACAGAGAGTTGAGAAAGCAAAATATGCGATGCCGGGTTACAAGCCTGAGCCTGAGGCATGGCCATCTTGATTCAAGTCTGATTCAGGAAGATATCAGGATTTCCTCATTTGTTCCAATTGCAAGTTGGTCACGGTCCCGTAACATTGTATTTAGTGGCTTGTTCCCCTGGCCTTTGTCATGGAATTCAATTTAAAGTACTCGAAGTTTGTCTTTTCAATATCCCACTGTCAACTACGTACAGGATTTGATTGCAGAAATGTACTACTCAATGTTCAGTTACCCTTGCTTGTCTTTTCTTCTACACTTTGAATGCATAGTCAGTCTGATATGGCAATTCCTAATGAGGGTGAATTAATTCAACAACTTCAAGGCTCACCGTGACGGTGTCACTTGAAACTGATACCGTACATGACCATCATGATCTGAATATCAGTCACGGTATGGTAAAGGCAGCATGCTTTTTCATCAACTACCTTGGATTCTTTTCCTTATCTTCATTTCAATGGTGTCCTGTGGTGCATCACATTGCTCCTGGGAGAGGGACACTGACTTTCACAGACTTGACAGACATTGCTCTATGTGAAAGTATTATCAAAAGGCAAGTGCATTAGCTGCGCAGAAAAGGCGGGACTGGTGTCTTGTTACTTGAGGGTCTTATATGAAAAGTGTGTAAAATGCAGTGACAATCACAACTACACTTTGATAAGACAAATAGTTGCCAGCTCCTCAAGTTCACGGTCAACAGATTTTCTACTTCTCAGTTGATAACATGGTGTTTGTGGGTGGTCAAAGAGTAAATAAATTACCTTCTGTTGAAAAGAAATTATCCTCCTGAATGTGTCTGTGGTTCCTTTGTATAGGAAATATCTGTTAGGTATGTTACACCCTAGTAGGTTGTGTCTCAACCTATGAAAGTCTGTTTCAACTTTGTTGTGTTCTCCTTACTTGAGTCTCTCTTCCTGTAAAAGAGAGAGTATTGACTAGTATATGTGGATAAAAATGAATAGAAGGTTGTAAAGGTGATCCCTGTAAGATACTATACAACAAATGACTGATGAAATACGATGGTTTTCAAAGGTCACTCGTAGACCTTCACTTTCTTCTGGATCTCACACAGTGGAGACAGAAAGTGGGAAAACTCCTACACTTCAAATTCTTACAGTACTCACAGCATCAATACATGGGGCCCTCCTGCCTAGTCTGTCCTAGCCAGACCTAGGAAGACAGACATTCAACTTCTAATATGATAAGGAGGCCTACCTGAAAGGACATTACCATATGAATAATCTCGCCCCTCCTCGATGATTACGTGGCTCCTGATTGTGAAAGAGTGTTAAGATTTGAATAGGTAGAGCGTAGTGTTTTAATAAATAAATTCTGGACTCCGATTTTGTGAGATCAGAAGAAGACGGGTGCTATGGCAAATCTTAAATTTTTTCCAGTGTGGGAAACTAATCTGACACAACGTAGAAAGGTAATATGAGAAATATAAAACCTGGCTACTATGTTGGGTCTTGCTAAGCCTAGGCTAGTTCGACCCTAAAGGGGCCTGCTGTCTGATATAAGAATGATAGTTAGTGTCTTTAGGTCAAAGAGAGAATAGCTAGCGCGTGAAAATAGCGGGTCCGATGACAGGAAACTGAGTCCAATGCGCAGGAAAGTACGGGTCCAATGCGCGGGAACAGCGGGTTCGACGGATGATGATGGAACAGAACGGGAAACGGACTCAAAGCGTCGGGACTAGTATCAAGGGGACAGATAGTCAAGGAAAGGAGTGACAAGAGTTTGGGTCATAATGAGCGGGTAACCGGGTGTATTTGGCAAGGTTTCGAGGTATCAAGGTATCTTTGTAAGGACCGGGACTCTAAATGTAAGGGTAACTCCCCTCTACAAGTAGGTAAGGTAAATTAGAGTCGCCTGGTCCTATATAACTAGCTACATGAAAGTCCGGAATCCTATAGGCAAGAGTAGTAGCGACGTGTCGGGTCTGAAGGTAATGTCTGATGTATAGTATGTAAATTGGCACAAGGTACTGCGGCCTGTGAGAATCCATGTAATAACACTATCTACTATATTAGTAATGATCTATAACGGACAACTCACCAGTGGGGACACATGGAATGGACTGGACATAAGGATTTACGGGTTTCTGAAGGGTATGGGTAAGTCCGATGCATCGGGTCTAGTGGGTCCGATGATTTTGGGTATCGGGTTATCAGCAGGTATTGTCGGGTATGATGGGGAATAGATAGTTAGTGGGCTGTGGTCATAATCCATACAAATGGCCAATTGTGAGGCTAGGAAATGGATGTTTCCTACACTGGATATCACCATCAAGCTATTTATACTGTCTACAACTCAGATGATTATATAATGTCCGATCCATGGCTGAACCCATGTTCTTGGCTTGTCTATGCAGCCTCAACACTCCCCCTCAAGCTGAGGACATTCCCAGCTCATATTGATGTTTGGAGTGATTAGGATTAGCTAGTGCCTTAGTAAATATGTCCGCTGTCATATCTGCAGTTGGACGATATTTTGGAATGATTGTACCTATCTTTACCTGATTTCGGATGTAATGATCCTTAATATCAAATTGCTTCATTCTTTTATGATACTGAGGGTTTTGAGCAATCACTAATGATCCTGCATTATCTCCATAGATTAATGTAGGATATTTTTGCTTATACCCTAGTTCCATATGTAGATTCTGAAGCCATTTTGCCTCTCTTGCTGCATCTGAGAGACAAATATATTCTGCTTCGGTCGTTAAAAGAGCAACAGTATTTTGCTTCTTTGATCCCCATGTGATTGCACCACTGGCTGATATGAAAGCATAGCCTGATATAGACATGCAATCATCATTGTTGGCAAAGCTGGCATCCAAATATCCGGTAAAATGGTGTTCATTTTTATTTTCTTGGGTTTTGTATACTATCCCAAGATCTTTCGTCCCTTTTAAATAGTGTAGTACTCTCTTAGCAGCTGTCCAATGAGATATATTTGGATCTGCTGTGTAGGATGCTAATCTATAGACCACATATGCTATGTCCAGTCTTGTGCCAATGGCTGCATACATCAGTGATCCGATCAAGGAAGTGTAATTATTACTTCAGTTCCCTTTTTTGGATGTGTCCGTCAATGGTTTGAGTTTTACCTTCAGATCCAGAGGCGTCATTACAGTATTTGCTTCTGAGAGTCCATATTTTGCAAGAATTGTTTCAATATATTTGGATTGCAAGATTTTGAGTTCTCCCTTTTCCCAGTTTCTCTCAATCTCGATCCCTACAATCTTGTTTGGATCTCCTAAGTCTGTAACTTCGAACATATCCTGAAGTTCTTTTTTCAGGTTGTTCATTAGCTTTGGAAGTATACGATGCCGCACACAAGTTGCCTGATGAAGAAACGTTACACGCATGACGCAACGGACAAGGATAACACGCCATAGAAAATTCTTCAGAAAATGAGAGGGTGTAAGCTGAACGCTTACTACACGCTTACCTTATCGCATATCATGTGACCCTTCCCCTTATATCCCACGCTTTGGTATCATTTAGAACGGACTCGGGTCTCCTACCTACCATCACATACTCTTTGATACAACACTCAAGAAATCCACAGTTTCATCCTGTTACTTTCGCCCGATTCATTTAGTGTTCCTTGTCGTTTCCCTGGCAAGGTTCCACTATCACTCATAAATATGAGTAAGTCATTCACCCATACGGTGATGATCTCAATGCCGCCATTAGACTTTCTGATGTATGCACATGGGTCCGAATATAATCGGTTAAATCCTTTGGCCTTGAGTTTGTTATCTAACTCAATATTCCATTCTCGGCCTGATTGTTTCAACCCATATAGTGTTTTTATTAATTGGCACAGCCACAAGGTACCATCTTCATATCCCTCGGGTTGGTCCCTGAAAACTTCCTCTTTGAGGATACCGTTTAGGTATGCACCCTTCACGTCCATCTGTTGGATCTCCCAATCTTGGGTGACTGCTAATGCTAATACTGCTCTGATCGTCTCTAGCCGGACTACTGGTGAGTATGTATTTGTGTAGTCCATTCCCGGAATCTGTGAGTAGCCTTTCGCTACTAGACGAGCTTTATATTTTACTAACTCGCCCTCCTTATTAAATTTTTGCACTAGGACCCACTTATTGCCGACTGGGATTCGTCCCTCCGGGGGATCAACTAATTCCCATGTTTTCATTCATTCTAGTTGGTCCAATTCTGTGTGAACGGCCTTCTCCCATTCTGGCCATTGCGAGGATTTTCTTGCTATTGCAATCGACTTTGGATCATCTGGTGCGATGCCACAGTCATTAAATGCAGCATATATTATTTCTGCCAGTGAGTCTTTTATTTTCTCCTCGTCCACATCATCTGCTAATTCTGCTAATTCTGGGTATGGATCATCTAGAACCCAATAATCATGTACCTTCTTTGCTCTGTTACTTTTTCTCAAAGGTATGTTTTCTTCTACATGCTTCCTTTTGTGGTTCATGCTTGATCACTCTTTTATTTGCGCTTTCTTTTGCGCCTTGTTTTAGTGTGTCTGCTATATTCTCCCCCTCACACTGTATACTGGGCACATCTCCTTCATTTGGAGCTTCTTTCAGGAGTTTTTTTATTTAGGAAGCGGTAGTCCCTTGAGACTTTAATGAGGCGGGTTCTTTCATCATAATATTTGACCGCCTTAGGGCCATCAACAAACCCTACAAAGGTATGTTTTTCTGATCTGGCATCTAGTTTTGATAGATTTGTGCCTTCTTTTAGTATCCATACAGGCGCACCAAACTCCTGTAAGTGTGATACATTAGGTTTCCTTCCTGACCATTTTTCCTCAGGTGTAACATCTTTTAACGCTTGTGTATATGCTCTATTACGCAAATATGCCGCATGGGACACAGCCTCAGTCCAAATGAACTTAGGTAAGTTCCAGGCTATTATCATTGCTCTAGATAGCACTAATAAAGTTTTATTCAAGTCTTCCGCTACTTCATTCTGAGGAGGTGAGTAGGGCACAATCACTTCTATTTCAATTCCTTTCTGATTGCACCAGGAGATTAAATTTTTATTGATATATTCTGTCCCATTGTCCGCTCTTAGGTGTTTGGGAAGTTTCTCCCAGTGTCTCTCTATGTAGGTAAGGTATTTTTTTACCTTCTCTGAGGCTTCATCTTTAGACTTCATATACTTTATTGTACACCGTCATGTACAGTCGTCTATGAATGAAATGTAGTATTGCATACCTGAAATTGAAGTGACGCGTGATTTTCCCCACACATCAGTATGTGTTAATTCTCCAGGGATTTCAGATCTATGTTCAACTTGTTTGGGAAATGGATTATGCTCATGTTTTGCTTGTATACATGTTTCACAGTCCGGAAATATTGGATTTTCATTAACGTTAAATCCGTCAACGAGTTTGGCTTTCAACAATCGTTGAAGTCCAGTTATACCAATATGTTCATACTTCCTGTGCCATGTTTCCCAATTTTTGGCATCGTCTTCTTTGACATTATTACTATTCTCGGTAGTTTGTTGGATGGTTTGTTCATCTAATAATAATAATCTTTTGATACGCTTACCACATGCAAGTATACGTCGGTTCTTGTCTAATATTGTGACTCGACCGTTACCTATAATTGCACATCCACCCTTTTCATCTGCCCTTGTCAGGGAAAACAACTTATTTATTGCTGTAGGTACATATAGGACATCATTTAATGTTACTTTGATGTTCTTCTCTTGCACATGTGATTTAATTTCGATGGTACCACGTTCATATGCTTCTATTTCTGTATTTCCTATTCCAGTAATTTTCTTATGTTCTGGAATGAATACTTTGAATGCAGATCACTGATTCACAATATGTGATGTTGTACCAGAATCAGCTACCCATGAATAAGCAGAAAATTCAGCTTCATCATTCTCATTCATAGGTACATCTTTTGTGTCTACCATAAAGGCAGAGTCCTCATTGTCATTGCATGCTATATTAGCAGTTTCCTTCTGCTTTCCTTTACCAGATGATGTGCCTGGCTTATTCCACCAACACTTTGATGTCTTGTGTCCAAACTTCCCACATGACTTGCATTTGGGTTTCCCCTTCCAGCAACAATTTTCAGTGGGATGATTAGTGCGTCCACAGACTTTGCACTTTTCTTTCTCATGATTTCTTCCATTCTCCGGCTTCTCCGGCTTCTTTTCAACCTTCCGCTTCTTGCCATTCTTCTCGGCCTTAGCATAATACCCCTTCTCTTGGGTATTATTCTTTTTGCGGCGGTTGAACTCATTGATTATGATCGACATGAGCTCTTGGGCAGTATAGCCTTTGATTTTATCGGACTCCATACCCTTATCAGCATGCACACCTAGGTAGGATGAAGTCCAATTTTCCCATGACTTAGGTAATGACATCACCAACATAGCCTTGAACTCATGATCGGGAATTTCGCATCCCATAATGTCGAGTTCATTCCTTTTATTAATCATATTGGTGATGTGCATCCCAAGATCATCTTCTTCAGCTTTCAAGGAATAGAAGGTACACTTTGCAATCAGCGCACTCGACTGACTCCTTGTTTCATGGATGGTTTTCAGATTATCCCAGGCTTCTTTGACTGTTTTCGCTCGGGACACATGGACAACTTGATCATCCTTTATATTAATTAAGATAAGTGTCCTTGCGATATAGTCTTCTTTTTCCCACTGCTCCATCTCATTGTCATCAACCTCAGATCTTGTATTTGTCCCATCAATATGACCATGAACTCCATGGAGGTGTAGGATCGTCTCGATCCTCTCCTTCCACATCATCCAATTTTTATCGGTGAGTTGGTCAATTTTATATGACGCAAGTGATCCGAGACTGATAGATGGGCGTGTGGGGCCTGGGCTCTCATACATAGGGACAATACTTTGTCCAACAGTTGGATTAGACATTTTGTTTTAGTATAGGGGTTTAATAATGCATAGTGTATTCTTTTGATTCTGTTCTATGCGATAGAACAGGGCTCATAACCTGTTAAGATTCGAATAGGTAGAGCGTAGTGTTTTAATAAATAAGTTCTGGACTGAGATATTGTGAGATCAGAAGAAGACGGGCGCTATGGCAAATCTTAAATTTTTTCCGGATATCACCGTCGAGCTATTTATACTGTCTACAACTCAGACGATTATATAATGTCCGATCCATGGCTGAACCCATGTTCTCGGCTTGTCTATGCAGCCTCAACAAAGAGGATCCGTGGGCTCGACCTGTGATAATTCCTCGATAGACGGACTGATGAAACTGAGTTTGAATTTGGATGATGAGCGGATTCACAGTGTAACGTGATGTCTGGCCAATGAGAAAACGAGTGTTTTTCGACGTGTCAAATAGAATACAAAATAAATGATATAATTTTCTCTATTGACGCGACGCGACCTACACTTGCAAAATTCATGGACTTGCACTCACTCATAGAGGGCATCCATGCTGCATCACTGGATGTGCTGGATCGTTTTGCGCGCAATCTTATTCAAGAATGGCTCCCGACGGACTACCTTTAGACACTCGGTGATATCAACCGAACGGGTACGTTACGCGCGTGCTTGATTGTGATCATTGTGACGGCAACTATCATCGTTCCACGTCAATTTCAGCTCAAAGCAGTTCTTGCGGTTTTGAACGGTCAAGATAGTGTGATAACTGCAGGAATAGGCAGTGGGAGGGAGGGACGTGAATGAGATGCAGCGACCACATTTGTACAGGGCTTCAACTGCTTGCCTTCGAGCCCCGTTTGTCTACAAGGTGCTGTGATGTGAGCGCTGCAGCGCTGAGAAGCAAGCTGTGTGATGATGACATTGCAAGCCTTTAAGAAGTCAAGATTCATAAATTCAAAAGACATAACGACAACAAAAACATCGTGCATTATGCAGTACTGCAATCCTTGATCACATTCTTCTCCCTCGTATTATCGGACCGAGCTGCACAGCGAAAGATATGGTGTAGGACAGATGCTTTCAGCACAACAACGTTTCGCATGGTCGAATTAGGCCGCAGGTCCCACATTGATAGAAACTCTGGAGTTACAGAGTGGAGTGTCCCGCGGAGAGCCTCCTTCACCATATCCATCTCGTTACTGACAGTATCGGACACAGGCGAGTACGTAGTCCAGTATCCGAGCTCGACCATACGAGTCTGCAAATAAGCAGTCGAACATCTTCTCAAGTTTCCCTTTGTGCCCTGCCCAATGACACTTTCCTTCTCCTGCCTGGAAGGGTTGTAACTCCAGTCACGATTGTAAGTAAAATCAAGTTCTGAAGGGTCGAGGATCGTGAGCATGAAGTCTATGATTGACATGTGGCCATCACAGAGAATTTTGACAGCAGACTCGATGCGTTCGTGCGACGAGAGTCATGGGGAAGGGGCGGCAGCAATAGAAGAGACATTCGGTAGATCACCCGTTGTGATATCGACGAAACAAGAGTCCACGGAACAATTGAAGTCGGCATCCAGAATCCTTGAAGAACCTCGCATCCTGGATTCCTGATTGCAAAGTGTGACTGGAGTTATAGCACAAAGAGCAAGTAATAGCAGTAGCAGAAAGTGATAGATATACACACGAAGGGGTGGACGGGCGAAGCTGCCCGGTAGCTGGCAACCGAGTACTCGATGTCGATCGCGGATGACCGCGGCCACAATGTACTGCAACGAGACTTAGCAATAAGTTACGTTTTCCTGGATCCTGATAAGCACACATCATCGATCATCCTTGGATATCTGGATATCAATGCATAGTGTATCACGTTTGGATTATTACATGGAATTACACCCGGGCCAAGAGAAAACAACCACACTCGAGCTACTACGCGTCTACAAATATTTTCGAGAAATACATCTTCACGCCTTCTGCACCACGAACGATCGCCCCAACCACTCCGTCTGGCCGTATCACAAACACCTTCGTCTCACCAGCTTTCATCAAGTAAGCCGAATAAGCGTGATCCTTCTGGTCAATGAGAACGAGGTCCTCAGGAGATGTGCCAGGCATCACTGATGCTGAGGATGGTAGAACGACTGCCGATCGCACGACACTTTTGTCACACGCCTCCAGTGCGCCCAAGATCGGGGTAGCATCAGCGAGACTCGGCGCGAACACAAGCACCGTGTGGTACCAGGGTCTGTACAGACCAAAAAGCGTCTTCACGGCAGACTCTCCGCTCCCCACCTGGAGCATATTGGGCGCTTCAGGCGCCCTGTCTCCAGCCTCTAGATGCTTCTCGTCATGAACCCCATAGGCGTTGATAGGCTTGTCCGCGACTGGAGGCACAAATTCATCCAGGACGATTTTGCTGAATCGGCAATTGATGCCCAGCATGAAAAGTTTGGTGTGCTGCGCGACCGATAACTCTCCTTCGATTGCCTTGTTGAGAAGCGCGGTGGTCAACCCGAGTACCTCAGAAATGACAGGCAAACGCTCGGCGCTGTATGTCTCGAGAAGAGACTTGTCGGCGAGTCCTTTTGCGA
The DNA here is from genome assembly GCA_003316125.1 of Auricularia polytricha. NCBI lineage: Eukaryota > Fungi > Basidiomycota > Agaricomycetes > Auriculariales > Auriculariaceae > Auricularia > Auricularia polytricha. The sequence goes on from QFEN01000113.1 coordinate 87,657, forward strand.
CGAGCGCAAGTTTCCATCCTAGATTGAACTGGTATAGAAAACGGTAAGCTGTGTCGTACATGCTGGATCTACCTGACTCACAGCATCTTGCACACTTGAGTTGAGTCCCTGTTCATGGAGAAATGAGTAATTATAGGCACCGATCAGACCAACCATACCTGAGCGCCCGCTGGACTATGAACGCTTAAATGTGTGTTAGCAGCAGCTTATGAAGAGCCTCAGAAGACATTCAAAAAGGGACATACTGAGCAGCATCTACCACCACTTCTATCAACACAACTACACACATATAAAATAGAACCACATACCGCCCATAACAAAGACCCGACCCTCGCTAAACTTATTCACCATCCGGATATTGGACCTAAAGCAAACTCATGAACGCGCGTCGACACCTACAGGAATACGAAACGCACCGGAATGTGCTCATCCAAACCACCTCCCTGCACGTGATCTCCGTTGGCATCAACGACAAGAGGGTCTCAAAGACAAGCTCCTCGCTCTCAGCAATCTTCGTCATGTCTAGTTCATGTCCGAACATATGAAATAGCCAGCCGTTCTCTCCAACTTCATCTGTTGGCTGCAACAACACGCTGTAGGTCGTCAATGCACTGTCAATATACGTCTTTAAGCCTCAAGAACCGAAACTAAACATACCCTCGTTCAGCAAAGTTTCCAAACAGGTGAAAATGCTTCGAGATTGGATTAGAACAGCTTTCAATCGAAAACATGCAACATGGACACACCTCTCTATCCAGAGCATTGCTGTTGAAACGAATATCTCCGGTAATATTTTGGTCAGTATCTCTAGTCTCGCCCAAAAACGTGAGCCCGAGTTGCTTGCGCACGATACCTGCGAACAACATTCAGTCTCATCCTCCTGTATTTGACCGTATCTTGCCTTTAGCGCCATCAGCACCGATCAGCCACTTGGTATTGAATGTCTCTAATACGCCGTTCTTCGCGAGAACAGCCGTAACGCCGTCGTCGGACTGCTCAAATGAGCACAGTTCTGTTCCCATCTCAACAGAGCAAGAGAACTTCTCAAGGTGGCCTTTCAGAATTACATCTAGGAGTTGTTGACCCAATATCATGAGCATATGCTAAAACAAAACGTAACAATCAACATGAAGACTTGAGCACTGAGCAGACGACAGTGTTGCGCACAAATGGTACCGCAGGGTTAGGTTCCATGGTCGGGAACATTGGCGGCTCCATCAAAGGCTCCATCGTGCCGGGCTTGTACATACGGACGGGAAGGGGTTGATGCCCTCGATCCCTGACTTCTGGGACATTCAGGAAGTTGAAGAGTTCGAGGGACCGTTGCTGACCGTGGGTTCAATGAGGCCACAGGGCGATATGACAAGAAAATATATATAATGACGAACCCAGTATATGGCACCACGCTGTCCCATGCGAGGGTTGGGGTCTTTATCGATGATGCGCACTGGGACGCCGTTCTGGAGGAGCGTCAACGCTGCTACCAGACCCGCTGGCCCGGCTCCTACCTAAGCAAGAGAAATTCAGTTAAGGCGCGATCTCCTATCATAAGCAGATCACTTACGATTAGCACGGGAGGATGAGTGAAATTCATATGTAGAGATTGATGAGTTCAGAGGTTGTTGGATTCGCATAGAGAGATCATGGTGCTCTATTATAACGCGGACCTTACTCGATTCCCTCTACTGTAATACCTCCCTCCCGAGTAAGGTCTGAGTGATGGTGCCCTATTAGCCTCCGTTCCGAAGTACTGTACCTCGGCTCCCACCAGTGCTACAGCGGGTTTGGACATCGTACCACTTTTTGCCACTAGTAAGGGCTGCTCAATTCTAAAAAGTCGACTTGAGCTTATGGTCACCCTCTCGTAAATTACCTACGCGGACCCTAAACCTTTCCTAATTTGTCCACCACCGCGGCATCAGCTAAACCTTCGCATGAGAGAATTTCTACACCTTGTCGCACTGCGAGTATCCTCGTCCTAGTCCTCACCATATAGAGCCTTAAGTTAGCTGCCTAAACCTTGTAGTATGGCTAGACCTTGTCATATATAGTAGTATTCCTAAGCCTTTTGATATATTATTACTAAACCTTCTCCTCAACCTTTCCATGACACAGGAAGTCTAGTGTCGGACTGTTTTGTTCGGGCAAGATTTGAGTGATTTAAGCGAATTTTCATGCAGTTTCACTACTAGCTAGACATGTTTCAAATATTCAAAAGACTTTGATTTAGGGAAAGGTTTGGTGCACAATATTTACTACATGTAAAGGTTTAGGAACTAATACTACATGACAAGGTTTAGCAATATCTGTAACTACTACAATATTGAAAGGTTTAAGTCTCTATACAGCGAGGATTAGGATGAACATGTAGCATGAAAAGGTTTAGGAGGAGGTTTAACAATACTACATTGAAAGGTTTAGGTCTCTACACACAGCGAGGATTAGGATGAGGATACTCGCAGTGCAACAAGGTGTAGAAATTCTCTCATGCGAAGGTTTAGCTGATGCCGCGGTGGTGGACAAATTAGGAAAGGTTTAGGATCCGCGTAGGTAATTTACGAGAGGGTGACCATAAGCTCAAGTCGACATTGACAGCGACTTGTTAGAATTGAGCAGCCCTGTAAAATTAAGTCGAAATGCAATCTTAGCCTCCGTTCCGAAGTACTGTACCTCGGCTCCCACCAGTGCTAGTGACACAGCGGGTTTGGACATCGTACCACTTGTTGCCACTAGTAAAATTACAGTCGAAATGCAATCTTAGCCTTCGTTCCGAAGTACTGTACCTCGGCTCCCACCAGTGCTAGTGACACAGCGGATTTGGACATCGTACCACTTGTTGCCACTAGTAAAATTACAGTCGAAATGCAATCTAGAGTGCTCCAGGGCGTTCCAGGCTAGGTCTAGATCTTGCTTTTGATTGAAATTTTGCGAGAGGTAAAATATCGAAACCCCCGATGTGCGATGCTATGACCTGTTACCACCTTGACATTGTTCGGCTCATCAAACCAGGTCACTAGCGTACATAGGCCGATTCGGACGCCTGAAATTGTTTGACACGCTACTTTGAGTTTGGTTCCAAGTCGTACAAACGACATGTTCTTTGTCCACTCGAAGGAGAAATGACGATGTTGGCATACCGTCGACCATAACTATTTTTTCCGCGTCAGACTCGCGATAGCGGAATGGCACATTGACTACTTACTATATTAGTCGAGAGTAATTCATGTGGCGATCGAGTACTAGCCTCTCTCATAAGTCTCTAGAAGCCTGTGAGGCTGCCGAGGAGTGACCTGTACCGATCGGCTCTCTATCGTTCAGAAACCGTGTTACCATTGGACCGACGTTATGCAGTAAAGCCCGCAAACCGTGTTGGAGAAAAGGTACCAGTCTTTCTTTTTGTATTATTGTCTTCATTGTTCTACTCTTCGAGCTCGCGGTCTGCGTGCACAACATCGTCCGCCCAGGCAATAGTGCTAGAATGATACATCAGATATGGCTTATAAGCCCAAAAATGCGATACATCCAGTGTCTAGTTCATCCATTCAGTGTGATATATCATCAGTCCATCCATATACACAGCCGCATTTTTCGCATTTTTGAAACTCAGCCATTTGTCACATGTTATGACCGCAATTTTGGCATCCAAAAGCAGAAATTCATAAAACATATCCCATTTTGGTCACCTCCTCATGTCAGGCCTCCCACACTATTCCCACACATCATATTTCCGCATTTTTCAGCCACACAGTGTGGGAATTACCCCACAACACCAAAAACATCACTTATTTTGGAAATCTCCACAATATCAATTATTCCCACACCCTTCCCACCTCACTGCAGCTTCACCACCACACCACAACAGGTCCCCCATCATATATAAGTAGTAGTTCAGTACATATATGCATAATATAATATACTAGTCCGCTTTTTTGTTCATTTGTGTGACAGCTTCCCCCTCCAGGGCCCTTTCAAAATAGAGTGGGGTACAGAACACTTTCGCATTTCCCCCCCTTTGATAGGGAGGTGTTTTATAATATTGAGAACATGTTTATGAGCATATATGAAGAGATTCCAATCTTCATTTGACCCCTTGAAGCATCCTACACCAATAGATATAGCACATATACAGGAAAACACAAAATATGTTCCTATTTGATTATTTGTGAATGGATAGACTTGTAAAAATGATTCCCAGCACCTATTCAACAATAGAAACAATGTATCAGAAGCCTAGGACCATAAGAGAATTCCTTGTTGCATAGTGCACCCCCCTCTCCTGGTAGTTTACCCCCTGTGAAAAATTTTCCTGTAGGACCGGACCTCAAGGAGGATGAGGGGTCTATTTTATATGTATATTTTGAGTAGATATATCATATAGCAAGCCCAGGACATACACAGGATCCTTCTACAGGAACAAAAACATAGAAAATTGCATTTTTGACATTTTGATGTGTTTTAGTATCTTACCCTTGCATCTATGATCCAACCTGTTCATATATAATGAGCATGGAATATATACTTGCTTTTTGTGACCAAGATCAGCTCATAATAGGCCAGAGGTTTGAGCTAGTGTATATGCTTGCTATTTCTACTGATAAGGGGCCCATACCTTCAAAACATCGGATTTTAATAATCAGAAACATGGAGTATATTTACAATATATTCACTATCATATATGTGAATATACAGAACAATCCAACAAGAATTGAGTGCTGAGGAAGTGAAATAGATAAGAAATTGAGTGTGGAAAACTTCAAAGACCCAAAACATCGAAAATGGTCAGTTGAGCAGTGGTTGGACCTTAATGCTGGGTCAATGTATTTACACTACATCCCTTCCACCCACCCTCTACCCTCAGGGCAGTAGGCATTATAGGTTCCTTAGGTAATTTGCTATCCATCCAACATATTTTTAATGAAATCTTCGACCTATATCATATATAAATGTGACTTTGTGTGAAAAGATGTTAATTGTCAATTTCACACATATGTCATTCTGCCTGTCATTCAGTTAATTCTTCATGGATCTTTGTAAATTTCTAGGGCTATCATCAGGTACATATATGAGAGGTATCCCAGGTCTCTGATCACTTATTACAGGCTTTATGAGCATGTATGTTTGTGATCAGTAGAAAAACTCCCTTTACATCAGATCTCAATTTTCTGCCCTATATCTAGCTAATTCGTAGTATAGGACACATTTATGCATGTACCACCAATGATATATGAGCAGGGTGGGCCATTGTCACAACCCCTATACCAAATTAACAGAGGGCGAAGACACAGGACTCAAATGTTTAGATAACCAAAAAGAGATGGATTCAGCAGGTACATCCGGGCTGCTACAAATGTAGAGACAAGAGGTTTGAACTAAAGAACTACTGACTACAATCGACCTAACTATATACACATATTAAAGTGGAGATACAAACTGAGTTCTAACTACTAGCCAATCATAAAATAGAAAACGGAATTGTACGATGTGATAATGTGAAAGAGTACTATGACGTCATGAGAAAAGAAGCTGCTGTGGATAAGTTCTGGAAGGTTCTACATTGATCACGTGCTAAGTCACGTGATACGTCAGGTGATATGATGGCATCTATTTCTGGAGTAGGGTTAGGGTTTCGAGTAAACATTGGTACGTAGGTAGGTTTCTTTGGGAGTAGTGCTGGGAACAGGCACTTAATACCAACAGTCGAAAGGAAAGAATAATGATTTGTATTTGGTACTCGTGACATTACCCCCCTTCTAGGTTGAGCGTCATCGCGAAAGACTGATGGACGAATATTCTTTTCTCTCCAAGTCTTAAAATCTTCCATATCAAGTATTGATCCGCGAACTCTTTTGGAAGCGGCTGCTGTGGGATTTCTTTTATGGAATTCTGCGACTAAAATCGGGGAGTTCTTAACGTTCTCTTCTGCCTCCCATGTCGACTCCTCTGTCGGATATCCTTTCCATTTTACTAGGTATTGCAGCTTTCCTCGGAATAATCGGCTATCAAGTACTTCTTCTGCAACAAATTCTTCCTCATCGTTCACAATGTCTGGAGCTGGTCAGGCAGGTTGAGGATGTGGGACCAATTGAGATGCGTAATATGGTGTAAGTAACTCTACATGAAAGACCGGGTGTATCTTATATTTTTCCGGCAATTTCAATTTGTAGTTCACCTCGCCAATCTTCTGTAGTATTTTGAAGGGACCCAGATGACGATCTGACAACTTTGAACTTGGACAACGTTGTTTGATGTTTTTGGCTTCTAACCAAACTTTGTCGCCAATCTGATATTGTGGTGCGTTTTTTACTCCTTTGTCATAGAAGTGTTTCATTCATTCGTTGACAATTTTCAAGGTCTCCTCTGCATCTTCTCTAGCCTCTTTCATCTGTTCTAGCCTCTGGTCGGCGGCGGGAATAAGGGAGTTGGAATTTGGAGATATGGTGAATTCAGGATTGTATCCGGACAGTACTTTGAAAGGAGTATGGCCCGTTACTGTGATTGCGTTGTTATGTGAAAATTCTGCAATTGGTAGCCAAGATACCCAATCATTCTGTCTATAGGATGTGAACATGCGCAAATATTGTTCTACTTCTTGATTTTCGCGTTCGGTCTGTCCGTCTGTTCTAGGGTGGAAACTAGTTGATGCTGACCATTTTGTTCCCAATCTTTTCGAAATCTGTCCCATGAATTTAGACATGAACTGTGTTCCTCTATCTGAAATCACTTTCTTTGGTGTTCCGTGATGTTTCCATACATTTTTTGGAAATAGCTCAGCAATGCCCTTCAAGTCTATGTCTTTGGTGGTTGGAATGAAGTGTGACTGTTTCGAAAATCAATCGACAACAACAAATATACTGTCACATCCTTCACTCTTTGGTAGATCCACTATGAGGTCACATGAAATCGTTTGCCAAGGTCCTTCTGGAACTTTGTTTGGCTGCAGAGGTCCTGTTGGTTTACTTGGGAACACTTTTGTCTGTCTGCATCGATCGCAATCATCTACGTAATCGTGAACATACTTCATCATTGAAGGCCACCAATAGTTTCTGGAAATCAATTCTAAGGTTTTGGCACGTCCAGGATGTACAGCCGGTGGAGAGTCATGAAACAACTCCAATATTTCTCGGCGGATCTCTTTATTGTTTGGAACATACACTAATCCTCGGAATAACACCAATCCATCTTCAACATTCCATTCTTCAATCCCTCTGCGTAGTTGAACCGGTGCTGCTTTGAGCGTTTCTAGTGCTTTCATTACTTCGGGCTCTTGTTCTGTGCTCTGTCTTATTCTTTTTAAGAGCAATTTTTCTCCTTCTATCAGAACTTGGCCTCTTTTAGCAGCTTTAGTTTGGAAAAACTCCGGTTTTAACAAAACGCGGTCGGAATTGTCATTTTCTACCCCCCCTCTGTGGTCTGATCTCCGAGAAAGACGGTCTGCTTTGTCATTGACTACACCAGGCTTATGTTGAAGTGTAAATTCATACTCCGCTAGGAAAAGACTCCATCTAGCTTGCCTTCTTGTCAACTTTTGGCTCGTCATAAAATACTCGAGATTCTTATGATCTGTCCAGATCTCCACTGGGTGAGGTGCTCCCTGCACATAGTGCCTCCACTCCTCCAACGCTCGAATGATTGCAAGTAATTCTTTGTCATGAATGTCGTAATTTCTTTCTGCATCATTCATTGACTTCACATAATATGCTACAGGATGCCATAATCCATCTTCCATCAGTTGAGAAAGAACTGCACCAGTTGCGTAATCTGATGCGTCAGTTTCTATGCGTTTCTTTTTCTCAACGTCTGGCATGACTAATAGTGGAGCTTCTGTGAATTGCCTCTTTAGTTCTTCAAAGGCATTCTGTTGTTTCTCCGTCCAATCCCATTTGACATCTTTTCGCAATAAATCATTCATTGGTCTGGCAATGTTCAAGAACCCCAATATGAATCTTCGATAGAAGTTGGCAAAGCCCATGAATGCGTGTATATCTTTTACGCATTTGGGAACAGGCCATTTCATTACTCCTTCTACTTTCACAGGGTCCATAGATACACCACCCTTTTCCACAATCAACCCAAGGAATTCGACTTTAGACTGTTCGAAGCTACATTTCTCAGGCTTCAAGAACAGGTCATTCTCCTTTAGTTGTTTGAGTACTTCTCGCATGACTTTTCGGTGTTGTTCCCTATTTCCATTTGTGAATACAAGAATATCATCAATATAGACAACTACTGTCTTTCCATCAATTAAGTCTCTGAAAATCTCATTCATCATAGTTTGGAATGTTGCTGGGGAATTCATTAGACCGAAATACATTACGGTTGGTTTGTGGTGTCCAAAAGGCGTTTTGAAGGCTGCCTTCCACTCGTCTCCTTCTTTCATGCAAATATTATTGTACCCCCATCGTACATCCATTTTGGAAAACATAGTAGCTCCGGTCAATGCCTCTATTAGATCTTGTGATCTCGGTAATGTATATGCATTTTTAACCATTCTATCATTTAGCTTTCTGTAATCCATGACAGGGCGTAACTTGCCATCTTTGTTGGCCACAAAGAAGAAAGGGGCTGCCACAGGTGATTGTGAATCTCGGATTTGCCCTAAAGCAGTTTCTGCTTTCAACCAATCTTTCAATGTGTCCATCTCTTTAGGTGACAGTGGATAAGATTTCGCATTCGGAGGAAGATCTGCTCCTTCTTTGAGATCTATTGTGTGATCCCACTTCTTTCTTTCAGGAAATCGTCTTGACTCCTCTTCTGAGAATACTCCCAGGTAATCGTGAAGCCAGTCTGGAACCATTTCTTCCATAGACTTCTTCACTTTTGTAGCTTCTTCTGCTACTTTTTGCTCCGTGGCGACTGAGCCTTTGTATCTAATCCACCTTTCTGGATTCTCTTCATCTTCTATTTCCTCAACCGTCGCCCTCTTCTTCTCACAATCTTCATTGTCATCCTCTTCTGTGGGAATTAGATCTGGAATCTGTGATTTTCTCTGTTCTCTATTTTTTAGTCTTTTTTCTTTTTTAGTCTTGCACTTGACTGGGCAACGTGAGAGAGCAAATTGTCCTGCATTCCAATCTATTTCCGGGTTATGGTACCTCAACCAGTCAATGCCAATAATGACATCATTGCTTCCAAGATCTGTGACCATAAAGGCTGCTTTGTCCTCTTCATGATCTCTGATCTTTAGTCCTATTTCAGTGAAATGTGTCATTGATCCAGCGGCATTAAGGGAGCCGTCAATATTTTTAACCGGAATTGGCCGCAATAATTTACGACAACAAATAGAGTTCTTCTTCACGAATCTTTCATTAATAAATAATGTTGATGCACCACAATCCACAAGTGCTTTTACATCTGCTTGTCGGTTCTTTCCTTTCAGGCTAATCAGAATGTAAAAATGCTCTGATTTTGATCGTAAATATACTTCTGATACATCCGAAAAACTAGATAGGATAGAGAAACAATTGTTCGGGTCTAGGTCTGCAGACTCTGACTTCAACCCTTCTAAAAATCCTTACCCTTGGAAGAAGCAATCCATGCCTCAAACCATTTCGGGGGTTTGGATTCTTCCGACGAAGACGCTTTAACCTCAGCCTCCTGTGCTGTGGCTTTCACCTGTGCTTTAGGAGCACCTTTACAGTTTCTAGCCATGTGGCCCTCTTCTCCGCATCGGTAACATGTGAAGGCTGGTTTCTTACCATCTGCCCTCAGAGTTCCCCTCTGCTTTCCTGAGTCCACGTCCATGGTGTTACTGTCTTTAGGGGGTCCAGCCCTGGGTTGAAACGTGTTATCTTTGGCATTCTTTGGGGTCCACCATGAACTGCATTTCTTTTCTCCATCCAACTCATCGAAGTTCTGTCCAATTTGGACTGCTTGCTCGATCAACTGTTCCAGCGTCTTCTTATTTGCTATTGGAACGTGAGCGAGTTGTTCTTTGATCCAGTTTGTGAGTCCGGACCAGAACTTCTGACGTAAGTCATAGTCGGAGTACTTGGTGTAGGCCACTTTTTGTTTGAAAGCTGCGACATACTCTGGAACACTGCTAGTACCTTGCTTAAGGGCCTCTAGCTGCCTTATTGCCTGTCCTTCTTTGTCCACAATGGTCCACATCTTCGCAAAATCTTCTGAGAGATTAATCATTGTGACCAATCCTCGTGCATGGTTTGCAATATATGGTTGCACCCATTTTCCTGCACTACCCTTCATTAATGACAACGTGAGAGCGATTTGATTATCCTCTGTTGCATTTGGGTATTGTGACAGGTAAAGGGAATCCTGCGACATGAAAACTTCTGCATCGATGGAGTCTTTTTCTCCTGTGAATTCAGATGGTTTGGCAATCTTCACACTCGAAGATCCTCCCCCTCCTCCTGTTGCAACCTTTGCCTTTGTAACCTCTAGATCTTTCTTGTATGCTCTAAGAGTATCTTCTAGATCTCCATTCTGAATAGCAAGATCTGTGTTGGCCGTTTTTAAGGCTTCTATCTGGATCTCGTAAGGTACCAGAGCGAATCTGATCGACTCCAATATATATCTTGGTAGATCTTCTAATCCAGTTAATGGTAGTGGAAGCATTGGTCCAAAAGGTTGGTTCTGTGGAGTGTGTGATGATGGTGAAGGTGTGTGAATGCGTGATGGTGGTTGAATGGAAACATGATGTGAATGAATCGAAGTCATAGTGCCAGTTGCATTCTGGAATCCTATTCACTGATGACTTTGGTTGACTAGTCGTAACGGTCAACCCGGATGGAAATGATGATGAAAAAGGAAGATGGATAAATCTACGTATTCGGAATGAAGCAGTCCCCAATATCTGATCGGATCAACCTCGTACTTCCAGTGCAAAGGGTTCTTTAATCAACCCAACTGCCCTTTCCCTATGATAGACTGACTATGAAAAGGATATGTAAAGCTATAACTCCTAAAGTGGGAAAACTAGAAGGACATGGTACTCTTCCAGCCAGAGCTTACAAGTCACCAGTCTTCGACTAGAAAATTCCACTAAAGACTCTTCGGAGTTGCCTACGTGTGTATGAAGAAAACTATAGTCAAAGAAAAGATAGGTAGAGCTCAGCAGGCAGGGTTTTGGGCCAGCACTGAGGTTGCAGATAAAGCTCTTAATGAAGCTCCTCCTCCGTATACTGGCGGCTGCAATGTAAGGCAGGGCCTGGTATAGGACTACTAACTACAAAACAGTAACGGTAGAGAAATGCGCTCAAGCGAGCACAGGTGTGAATGAAACAAGGGTCGCGGTTGTTTAGACCAGGCACGATAAAACGTGTAATGAGTATCTCGTCTGCAGGGTTTGAGTAACGATGGTTACGTCAATACATGCAGAGAAGAAAAGCGGATGCGAGCGGTATGCGAGTCGGGTGTCCCCTACAGTTCAAACCTAATGTCACAACCCCTATACTGAATTAACGGAGGGCGAAGACACAGGACTCAAATGTTTAGATAACCAAAAAGAGATGGATTCAGCAGGTACATCCGGGCTGCTACAAATGTAGAGACAAGAGGTTTGAACTAAAGAACTACTGACTACAATCGACCTAACTATATACACATATTAAAGTGGAGATACAAACTGAGTTCTAACTACTAGCCAATCATAAAATAGAAAACGGAATTGTACGATGTGATAATGTGAAAGAGTACTATGACGTCATGAGAAAAGAAGCTGCTGTGGATAAGTTCTGGAAGGTTCTACATTGATCACGTGCTAAGTCACGTGATACGTCAGGTGATATGATGGCATCTATTTCTGGAGTAGGGTTAGGGTTTCGAGTAAACATTGGTACGTAGGTAGGTTTCTTTGGGAGTAGTGCTGGGAACAGGCACTTAATACCAACAGTCGAAAGGAAAGAATAATGATTTGTATTTGGTACTCGTGACAGCCATGTGTGCAAGGGTAAGATACTACAAAACATCAAAAATGTCAAACATATAATGTTATATGTTTTTGTTTCTGTAGAAGGATCCTGTGTGTGTCCTGGGCTGGCTATATGATATATCTACTCAAAATATACATAGAAATAGACCCCTCATCCTCCTTGAGGTCCGGTCCTACAGGAAAATTTTTCACAGGGGGTAAACTACCAGGAGAGGGGGGTGCACTATGCAACAAGGAATTCTCTTATGGTCCTAGGCTTCTGATACATTGTTTCTATTGTTGAATAGGTGCTGGGAATCATTTTTACAAGTCTATCCATTCACAAATAATCAAATAGGAACATATTTTGTGTTTTCCTGTATATGTGCTATATCTATTGGTGTAGGATGCTTCAAGGGGTCAAATGAATCTCTTCATATATGCTCATAAACATGTTCTTGATATTATAAAACACCTCCCTATCAATCTCACAGAGTATTCCATACATTACAACTAGGCACATGTAGTATTACAACTGCAAGGTGTATTCAATAGACCTGGAGCTCAGTGTTCACTTGAGATTTTAGAACTCTCACTTGCATTGATTTAACTTGACGCCAAGTCTGAACATCTTAATCACGTGATAGCGGTTGTTTGGCAAAGGCTTTGGATCCAAACAACCGGCTTTCTGCTCTCATATTAGTAGTAGTACTGTATGATTGTGTACTCAGACTATGGGTCATGATGTACTAGCTAATCAGCAATGGGGTTTATATATATTTTTATGATTTGTGTACTCTTGCATATGCAAAACTGTGCTCCAGCCATAAGAGTAAGAAAATGATGGGGGTAAGGAAGGTCATGGAAGGTCATGGAAGAACAAGTGCTGCACTTCAGGGGCCATTACCAAGCACAAGCAAAAAATAGAACAGGATGAATAATAAGTTGGAGCATGAGTCATATGAAAGGAGGGATGATAAATCAAAGCTGTGACCATTATAAACCATGACAAATGATGATAAATCCTCCTCAGTCAGCATTACCACATGCTTGGTGAGCATGACAAAGTGCTGTGCAGTGATGATCCAAGAGATATGGCAATAGCAGATGATGCTGTGGGGGATAATAATAGAGCTGTGCAATGCTGCAATGCAATGATGGTGGGATGATCCAATGACCTGGTGTAAAGATGTCATGTGGTTGCATGCAGGATGTCAACTTGCAGGGATCATAGGGTAAATACAGTCTGTGAGGCTCTTCCCCAACACGATAAGGGATGGTCATCTGCATAGGTGGCTGATTTGTTTGCAATCTCTTGAATGGGCAGGGAGGATAGATTGGTGTAGGTGTTCATAGTTGTCATGGTGGTGAGGATTGAGTGGATGATGGCTTGAAAGGAATGGTGGAAGAAGTTGTGGAAGAGGATTGGGAATGGTGAGGAAATGGACGTATAACATGCGGGTTTCGAGATTTTTGCACAACATGGCAAGGTCGGGCTGAACATAGAGGTCATCTGGGAGTGTAAGGGTCGAAGATGGGAGGGCATTGGAAGTGTGGGAATGTGAGAGAAGTGAATCGACCTGTTGAACATGGTGAGCCGAAAGAACACCAAATGTCGTAATGGTCTTGAAATAACTCGAGAATCATGAAGTTGGGAAAATGAAAGAAGATGGATGTAAGGAGTGATATGAAAAATGAAGATTAAATATAACAATCCATGTTCTTGCTACCAAACACTTTTGGTGTGTGACAGCGTGATGAATGTGTACTCATCATTTGGAGCGACTGTTTCGATACAATTATCCCAATAGAATGTGACTTTGAAGATCATCTTATTTGTCTACTCTGGCGTACAAGGCCACCCCTGGCACACATGAACTCTCCATCTACTCTGAGAAACCTGTTGACCCCCATCTAACTTCCTCTTCTACCCTTGATTCTGTAGTAAAACACAACCGGTTCAGTTGCGCAGTCCCAGAACAGGACCAAAAAAAGGTTTCACAAAAACCCACTGCCCATCCCATCATCATGCTCTATGCTCCAGTATACAATGGCCTCTCTGCTGCACTCACTTTCAGTCCATCATCCACTTATCTTGAATTCCTCTGCTCACTCTTCTAGTTTCCATTGGCAACGGCCTCTGCACTCTCCTTACAGAATCCCGCCTAGACAGCATCTACTAGTACACCATTGTAGCGGTTAGGTTTGGCAGGCAGAGAGATAGGAACAGGTGTCAGGGGTCCTGGCGAGGTGTCCGAAGTCATAGATAACATGTATATAGCCATGTTTAGGGTTAGGGTCAACTACCACTTTGAACCAGCTTTGTCTGAGTGATTGCTCTGAGGCTTTGGCCTTGAGTCTTGTGCGAGCTCGTCTTGAGCAGTAGGCACTGCTCCACCTGGTGACTAGAGTAAGCACGCTCTTTGGCCCAACTGCTGTCTGCTTGTCTTGGTACTATTCACTTTTTCATCTCTTTAGATTGTCACTTGCATGTTTCAGTTGTCCCTCAAAGTCCCATATCAGTGTTCATAGTACTATTGAACCAGATTGTCCTTTTTGCATCTTTCTTTTTTAGACTTATTTTGCGTTTTTGCATCATTTTAGTACCATGGGTGTCGAGAGTATCTCCACCTTCAATGGTGACACATTGCTTGCCTCAGATTGGCTCGAGGCCTATACCCAGCACGCAAATTTCTTGCCTGCATCAGAGCAGCTCAAAATTTTCCAGTCAAAACTCAAAGGCACAGCCCTTCAATGGGTACACGGATTACCACTGCCACAGCAGGCAAATTTCTCTGCCCTTGTTGAAACCTTCAAACAAGATTTTATAATCAAGCCAGCAGCCGAACGCAAGCAGCGCAAGAAGAAACAAAGGAAACTGCTGCAATGACTAGAGATGCAGCTTATTGGGCCATGCGCACGACCCAGACCTCTGTTTGCAGAACTCACCAAGGGCATTATTCTGCCATCAGCACCTTCACACTCGGCTACAGTCGTCACAGCTCTCGCGTCAACCATCATCGAAAATCCCACAAGCAACTCTGTTATACTGCCACCAGCTCATTCGGAGGCCGCAGCAGCTTTGCCAGCACATACAAGAACCACCACACTGACACTATCGTGTAGCCCAGAAGCCCCACTATCTGTTTCATCGCTGCCATTGCCCTCGCAGCATCAAGCACCAAGAAGGCCACCTTCACCAGCAGAATCGCTGTTGCAAGCCCCCACCCAACACCAGCAGCTACCAGTGTCATGTGCAGACGCCCAGCGCACGCCAGCAAATGCTGGCATGGCTCGAACAAATGCGGATGAAGCCAGAGAGCAGGAGAAGGGAAGTCAAGAGGGAGATATTGAAGAAGGAGGGAGCAGGAAGGAAGGGTTGAGAAGGGAGGAAAAGGCAGAGGCGGAGAAGAGAAGAGAACTGGGAGAGAACAAGGAACAAACACACCAAGTGAGTGTCAGCCTCGGCTCCAGCCCTAGGACAACTAGTTTCCCTCCAACGAGAGCAGGCACTAGTGCACTCCCAGCACCCACACCACCAACACTCAATGCAACACAAGCTTTTGCACACGACTCTAGCCAGCACCCACCGCACCCAGCCAATGTGTCACCCTCGCTGACACCAGCACCAGCAACAACGACTACCCTTCCCACGCACTCTGGGACAATGCCAATATCCCCAACAATTGTGTCCACCACCCAGACAACAACGCACCATGAGATCCCTGCCCATACAACACTAGCTTGAATACCACCCGAGCCCTCTGCACCATCGGGCATACGGCCATACGACACGTCAGCAAATGCTGACCTGGCACAAACTCGAACGCGCGAAGAACGGGACCAAGCAGAGGAAGGAGGAAAAGTGAGGAAGAGTTGAGAAGGAAGAATGAAGTGTTAAGGAAGGAGAACAAGGAGCTGAGGAAGGAGATTGAGGAGTTGATGAAGGAGTTGAGCAAGGAGAGCGAAGATGCTACTGCCTCTAGCCGTGACATCTCAAGCAATGACAACACTACCGATCCGAGGAACAACAGTGCCACCATTATTCAGCCACCAGCACCCTCACGCGTTCATGACCACACTGCGTCGGCACAAGCTTCTATGACGACACCAGCACCACCTGCCCCATCTAGACACGACTCTAGATGCGCTCAAACATCGGATTCTGCAGTTGACCACTCACTCCAGCAAGGTGCAGCTCCCACCAGTTGGGCCAATGAAGTTGACGCCAGCATTTTCACAACACAGCAACCAGCTTTCACGCCCAATTTTTCAGCTCTCCACACATCATCCAGCAACCCGTTCTCCAGCCTATGACGGTGTCAGTGCCAACATCATAGATGTGCTCGTGTGTGGACACCAGCTCAGTTCACACAGTTTGGTTCACATCACTGGTCTCATTCACGCCGACATCCAAGTTACCCATCTCAATTTGATAACATCCCTTTTGACCCCCACCCTCACCCACCATTACAGTACACCACATATAGGTTTCGTACTCTTCCATTTTCCTCTCCATCTTTTTCAGCCTTTCATGTGTCTCACCGGCTGTCTCCTTTGCGACTCCAGAGTGTCACAAGTTTGGGGGGGGGTACCTGTAGCGGTTAGGTTTGGCAAGCAGAGAGATAGGGACAGGTGTCAGGGGTCCTGGTGAGGTGTCCAAAGTCATAGATAGCATGTATATAGCCATGTTTAGGGTTAGGGTCAACTATCACTTTGCACCAGCTTTGTCTGAGTGATTGCTCTGAGGCTTTGGCCTTGAGTCTCGTGTGAGCTCATCTTGAGCAGTAGGCACTGCTCCACCGTGACTCATTTCACTCTTTGTGCTCTCATGCCTCTTCTCTTTTGCGTCTCTTTGGTATTATTTCTCTTATTTTACACGCACCCACTGACATCTCCCTATTTCTTCACACTTCAAATCTTGCAAAATGTCGCCTTCGCTATCGGCCCAATTGCTCATTACCACCAAAACCGTGACCGTGACAGTCATAACTACCCTGCAGTCCCTCCTGTCCCAAACCCAGTTGTAGACAATGCACTCCCCCACATCACAATCAAAATGCCTGTCTACAAAGAAAGCCCCGCAACAGTCCTGTAAGTCCCTTCTTTATCCATTGACCCCCACTCATCCCTCTTGAGACCTACTAGTACTAGTACATTATGATTCCACATCCAAACAAGGGGCAAGACTTGCTTAGTTTCACCCCCCGGTCCATATCCTGATTTGGAAATGCCCTATATGTCTCAACATTTTAGTGAGCGTGTATATATAACAGTCAGGCTGGCAGGCGGGTTTTCTTACCTGCATATTCTCTTTAGTGCTCTTCACTGCCGCTCTTCAATTTTGACACTTGCCGCTCTTTAATTTTTGTTGCCTGTTGTCCCTTACTTTTGTCCCTTCATTGTGACTTCACCTCCAAGTTGTGTCACTGCATCTGCCATGTCTGAGTCTTTGCCAGAGCCTAACAATGGGACAAACACCCTCGCACTTCCAGACCTCTCTGGAGCAGTCCCTACCTCCACAGAGGCAAGGGCCAAGCACCGCATTGCTGTGCTGGAAGAAGAACTTCAAACTATGAAACAAGAAAGAGGAACAAAGCAGAGGTCCATCACATGATTTCTTCATTACTACTGCCCCTTCCTCATTAAAAATCAAAAGAAAGACAACCTACTTTGTTGCTCAAGGAAGGGTGATTCACTGCATGGTGATTCTCTATACTAACATGGAAGATTTGATTGCTGAGAACAATCACAGGTACGAGGAAGTGATGGTGGATGGTTTAGTGGATGGCACCACAGAGTAAGTCTTTTTTTTTTTCATGATGTGCTTAACTCAATTATTTAGACAAGACCATTTGCAGCGTGGGTACATCACACTCTCACAGAGTCTACCCTGAATCCATGCTAAGCTTTCAAACCTTGACATTGATGACTGTGAAGATGTGATGAAAAAGGTTCGTGTTCTCAATGATTTTGCACTATATACTCATGATGTTATAGCTCAAAAGAGGAGGCGATGTGGCCCGAGACAATGATACTTCCACCCTCAAGGATCTCATTGCTGCATGGGTCAACCAGGATTTTTGTCCATCCCCTCTACTCAGGTCTGGCAACAAGCAGTTGTGCAGCTTTGTCCATGATGTTTGTGGGAAGCTATTCTGCCCTGCCGAGTGGGACTGGACTAATGACTGGTGAATACTAACCTTCATGTAGCCATCCTGTGATGTTGAAGCCTAGGTAGTGTGAAGGCCGGCATTTGTGATAGAACATCAGACTTCATGGTTTCAGAAAATTCATGGCCATTGTTCATTTACGAGAACTACTCATATGACAACAGCAACCTAGAGAAAGGTCTCTTCAAGTCGAAGATTTTGGTTCAGATCAGTATGGGGTTATATTCATGAATATTTGCTCAATTTGTTACCGCACCAGGCTTTTAAAGCCATATTCACATCTCCATTGTCCGCAAAAGAAGCCAATAGCAATGGCAATGGAGCCAACATCCTTGAGAACAACAGGCATGCTTGGCGCGCATTGAACCAGGTCAAGGTCAAAACATGTGTGGCCTCAATTATCGGCATGAGGAAGGTTACCCCTTGCTCCCTTGCTTATATCATCTGTCAAGTGAGTAAAGATGATGACCCGTTATTAATGTGTGGCTTACAATCTTCTTTTGGCAGGTTTGTTTTGCACTATCCAGTGTCTCATCATGACGTACCATTGATGGTGACTTCAATTACAAAGGATTTTGGAACAACATTGTTGACTTCTTCAAAGATCTTCCTGGCCCTGTTGAACAACACAGGGTGGCTAATCTTCTTGAACGGTGGACCAGGTATGTATTGCGGCCTACTACTACTTATAAAAATCTAACATCGCTATTTAGAAAGATTTTTGGACAAAATAATCGCCAGGACCTAACACTGGAAGTTGTATCCAGGATGTCTGTTACAAAACTAGCCAAGCAGAGAAAGGCGCTGGAGGACGCTGCTTTCAATTCAGAGTAGCACAATTCTTGTTTTATATACCAGATTACAATGATTGTTTTTAATCAAATCTACATTGCTGTTATGTCATTCTCGTCGCAAATCAGAACAAATTGTTTTCAATGATGAGCATGCCATCTACTGCAAATGTTATTGCACCCTTCTAATCCTATCAAATCACGCAGATGTTTTGCATCTAAACAGGTGTATTTATGACTGCTACAATGAACATTATTTTGTCTACATGTGCCATCAGTCGCAGAAAGTTGCCCAAGTAAAATGCCCCTTGTGGAAGAAGGCATTCACAGTCGCCAACTGAAGAGTATTAGTTGAAATTCACAAATGTGAGAGGCACACTAGGTAGGTGACACAAACTCAGACAAATATGAGTATATTAAAGTACACTTGAGCAGATGGGGGACAACGACCCATCAGTGGCTAAATAAAATACCAAACATACCTGACCATCTCCCCAAAATTCCATCATCCTAGTGCCAATGGAATGGAGCAACCATTGTTGTCGCCATTATTTGTGTTTTCCCAGGCTGATCACAATTAATCAACTCGCTCTGCGAAGGCAATCCCAGAATCAAGCACCTTCATCTTGATTGCTGTCAGGCTTCCTGGCCAAAGATTTTTCCAGTCATTTTTGGAACTTGCGCCAATATGGCAGTCTTGGGTTTGAGTCTTAGTGTTTACTCTGTCTTTGAAATGGGCTGGTCTTGTATGTTTTGCGCAACATAAATATTAGCGATAGGCATGTACAAAATAAGTATCAGCGTCAAGGTGGCACATTACATCTGTTTTCAGAAAGAAGTGCCAGATTGTCTGGCACGTATTTTTGTGTGCTAAAACTTACCACAGTTCCTCCACCCACCAAATGTACCTGTTGTTTTAGAAATTGTAGATTGGTTTTTTCATGAAGGACAATCAACTTCTGTATTGTTTAGTAGAGGATCGAACAGCATTGCAATATCTTGTTCGATTCAGCAGTATGGCAATATGCTGTCTGATACAGCAGTCTAGACCATGAGCTTATGAATATTGACATACCCCATGACTGTGAAAACTGGACATCACAAGCGACATTATCTAGAAGCTCCATTGTCATATGTGGTCTGTAGTCTTCTAACCTGCATCACAAAGGCAGCATAGATGAAATACTTCTGTGACGCACATGATCTGAACTAGTTGCAGCACACTGTGTAAAGTATATAATGGATATTTCAGTTGGTTTAGGCAAGTGTATGCAATGTAGGAATTGAGTGTCCTATATTCATTATTTTACTGATTATTGCGTGACACAACTTTTGCACTTGCTCTGACACTGATGAACCCACAGTTCACTTAGTTGGCTTGAGCTCCATCTCTCATTTACAGGATGATCTAAGTATAAGATGGTACATCGAGTACATAACAACTTGCTTGGACGCCATGAAAACACATTGTCCCTATTCAAGGTCAAACATTTACATGTAACTCCCACAGCCACATTTATGGCAATTGTTGTGATTGTTAACAATAGTGGTACTCAAAATAAAATGTGAAACTCTTGAAAACTTGCTAAACACTTTCAACTCCCCACTAAAGTTTGAAAGAACTCGCGCAAGTCTGAGAGAAATATGCTCAGCGCAGATTGGTGTAGGAAACATCCATTTCCTAGCCTCACAATTGGCCATTTGTATGGATTATGACCATAGCCCACTGTCTGTCCATTTCCCGTCACACTCAATGCAACCCGCATTGGACCCGCTCATGTCCGATGTTCCCGCGACCTGACCCATCATACCCGATGCATTGGACTATCCCACGCTCTTCGGACATCCCACGTTCCCTATGTCCAGTCCGTTTCTGTGTATCCCCACTGGTGAGTAGTCAGTTATTCATCATAACTGACCCAGTAGATAGCGCAATTACATATGTTCCCATGGACCACAGTGCCTCATGTCCATTTACATACAAAACATCGGACATGATTTACCCGCTACTACTTTCGCCTATAGGACTCCGGACTCTCACGTAGCCAGTTATATAGGACCAGGCGACTCTAATTTACCTTACCTACTTGTAGAGGGGAGTTACCCTTACATTTAGAGTCCCGGTCCTTACAAAGATACCTTGACACCTCAAAACCTTGCCAAATACACCCGGTTACCCACTCATTATGATCCAAACTCTTGTCTCTCCCTTTCGTGACACTATCCGTCCCCTTGATACTAGCCCCGACGCTTTGCGTCCGTTTCCTGTCCCATCCCATCTTCATCCGTCAAACCCGCTGTTCCCACGCATTGGACCCGCACTTTCACGCCCATTGGACTTGCTATTTTCACGCGCTAGCTATTCTCTCCTTGACCTAAAGACACTAACTATCATTCTTATATCAGACAGCAGGCCCCTTTAGGGTCGAACTAGCCTAGGCTTAGCAAGACCCAACATAGTAGCTAGGTTTTATATTCCTCATAATACCTTTCTACGTTGTGTTGGATTAGTTTCTCACATCGGCACACAGTTGGACTTTTACCATGGGATGCAACATTGCAGTGTGCTCAGTGCGAGACGAAACTTCAGAACTTTCCGGAATTTTAAACTCTGCTAAAAAATGTGTCACATATGCACCAAATAGATAGGAGTTTTGATCCCACACCCACTGTAGCTCCCACCATAACTATGCCTTGTCCTTCCACACCTAAAGACCTCCTGAATATTGTGGATCAGGCCACACTTTCTTTGGCCAAGTTGCAATATCAGGATATCCTAGATGATTGGTCAGACTTTGAGAGCAATTCTGGCTCTGAGGACTCACTTTCTACTACTACTTCAGATGATGATGTTACAATCAGTCTGTCTTTTAGCCCTCCTTCCCCCCTATCCCCTCTCTCCCCTATGCTAGGGATTTTAGATTCTTCCAGTATTGCTTCTGTATCTTCTGATGATGCCGCTTTGCTTTATGACAGGCTCCATGACACTATCAATGCCCTTCATGATGAGGTTAAGAGGGCTTGTGTACTCCAGAAGCCTGATGAGCCTCCTCTACGAGCACCTCAGCTTCACATGCTGGTTCATCATGAAGAACACCGCCCTCACTTATTTTGGCAGAAACTTTGTGTCAACCCCGAGATCTTTGATAACATCCTTGATTATATCTCTGATCACTCTATCTTCCAAAACCAGTCCAACAATCCTCAGCTCCCTGTCTCCATCCAGCTCGCCATCTTTCTGAATCGGGCAGGCCACTATGGCAATGCCATTACTCTTGAGGATGTCGCTCAATGGGCAGGTGTGAGTGTTGGGTCCATGGTTAATTGCACTAATCGTGTGATGATTGCAGTGCTTGATGCCCATGATCAGTTTATCTGCTTCCCAGCAGGTAATTCTGAAGATGCTGATCTGGCTCGCAAATTTGCCGAGTCACGTACTTGTCCAGAGTGGAAAGGTGGCTTTCTAGCCATCAATGGCTCGACTATGAATCCGTCCACAAAACCTGGTTATTATGGTGAGACATTTTATGATAGGAAGTTCAAGTATTCCCTTGGCTGTCAGGTAACATTTTTTTTCATCTTCATATGTAAAATTTAATTTAATTTCAGGCAGTCATCTTGCCCCACAACCTCCTGATTGTTGATTATTATCTTGGTCATCCTGGGAGTGTCCATGATGCATTTGCTTTTCGATCCACTTGCCTCTATGAACAGCATGCTGATCTTCTGCCTGATGGTCATTGGGTTTGGGCAGAGAGTGCCTATCCGTTGGAACCATGGTGTATTGCCCCTTTCAAAAAGCCTCACAATGGACGGCTGACAAAGAACCAGAAGACATTCAATTATCACCTCTCTAAGGTAAACATATATTGGTGATTTTCAATTGATTTACATTTATATAGATTCATGTTCGTGTTAAACACACATTTGCTGTTTTGAAGGGACGGTTCCAGTCCCTTCGAGAGCTACAGTTCAGGATTCAGGCTGAGAAAGACCTTGAGTTTGCTGTGCAGTGGATCAAGTGTTGCATCATCCTGCACAACATGGTCATTCACTTCGAAATTGAGCATCACAAGAAGGATAGAACATACAAGAGTTCTCTAAAGTGGGCTCATACAGAGGGGGAAGATTTTGTTGATCAAGAGATTGAGGGTCCAGATGGTGAAGAAGTAGTTGGTGACAGGACATATGATGGCACTCTAGGTCAAGCTGCTCATGCAAAGTTGATAGATGAGCTCTTTAACAGTCCTCACTCAGATGCACAACATAGGGAGGGATGATCACTGACAACAATACTTTCTTGAACATGTACTACTACCAAAACACTTGTACAACAAATGTATATAACTATGCAACATCAATCAAAGAAGTACCAACAAAACCAAAAAAAAAACAATAACAACTGTAACATGATGACAACAGCAAATAAGTTATTGAGCAGCAATGGACGGCGATGACAAAGAGATGACAAGATGATGAGACAACAACGAGAAAAAAATCTGCAATGAAACAAGTCACTCAGCTCCTCCATCTGATGCTGGGCCCTTGCTCACCTGCATCATTTGGTGGAACTGAATTTTGAGTCGGAGAGTCTCCGCTTCCTTGTCGAGCACCAATGAATGTGCTTCATAGACTCAAATGTCCACCTCACGAAGGCAAATCTCAGTATCTTTAGACTCCTGCAGACACTGATGGCTGACAGTGGCCTGGGAGATCTCATGCTAACGGGTGGCACGAAGCCATTCATACTTCTTGATATCACAATTGTGCTCACTCTTTACCTCGAGCTTCACGAGGAAGCAATTGTGTTTGTGATCGTGGCATGACATTGCATTAGAGTGCATAGACGCGAGCTCATCCTTAACCTTGTCCACCTGTTGCATTACATCTGGCTTCACCTTCTTCTTCTTCGAGCCGCCAGTGCTGTTTGGAAGCGAAGTCTGGGGGGTTGAGGACATGAGATAGTCCAACAACGAGGTAGTGTTGCGTGTTGTGGACGAATATGCTGATGTGCTGACTGAGATCTCTGATGGCAGTTTGCGTTGCCTACCACAGCTTGATGGCTGCTTCGGGCCAAACACCAAGCAGCTGTTGTAGGCAGACACTGAGGATTTTACTGGCATATTGAATGGTTCAGGAGCGTCGGGAGGGGAAGACAGTGACAAAGGGAGCTGGTGCTTCTTCCCTGCAACTTTGGAAGATCTATTGGCCCTCTCATCACCTTCAAGGTGATGTAAGGCGTCTCCGAGGGGGGCATCAAATGGGCCACTGGTGTCTTGAAAGCCAATGTCAGAAATGTTGATGTCAGTGTCTGATGTTGGAAGGCCAGGAAGGTGAATTTGAGGGGATGTATTGTAGGGGGGGGTGGGAGGGTAAGGGGGGAGCAGGAGCAGGAGCAGGAGCATAAGTGGGAATGGGAGCAGGAGTGGAAGCATAAGTGGGAGTGGGAGTGGGAGCAGGTTGTTGCAGTGTTGGGTCAATGGAGGGATCACCACATGAACCCCTAGCATAAGGTGTTGCTGGCAGATACCTTGGAGTGTGTTGTTGGCTGTAATGCGAGAGCAGAGTGCTGGAAGGATGGGTGTCATGCAAGGGATATGCGTGAGGAGGTGGCTAAGTGTTGGTGCCAGGATATACATGCTATGCATCTGGGGGCTGAGGGTTGGAGGTGTGAGACCATTCAGGGGTGGCATCAAACTGCATGGAGGGACCAGCCCCACCATGTGATTGAACCAGGGAATATAAAGTGCCAGCATGATCGACACCAGGTTTTGACAAGTAGGTTTTTGCGGCCATGCCCGGATTGGCATGCCAAATGGCATCCAGTTCTGTGTACCATGGGAGCTCTAAAAGTGCTGCATCTACAACAATAAATCAGCCGAGGACTGAAAATTCAGGACCGAGGACTCACCCAATAATTTTGTTGTTTGCGTGCCTTCAGCTGGTATCACACCAGCACCTGTGCTGTCAAAAGATGCCTTGAGTCTCTTGTATTTGCTCCTGAGATTGCATGAAATTTAGGATTTTTATCAATGGAAAAAAAATTTAATGTGCTTACATTCCGATGCAGTTGCAGACACCATCATGAAATTTTTTGGCATTGACAGAGCACGCATAACTGTACCTGGGGTGGTCTGTAAAGATGAGTTTGGCCAGGGTACCATAAATCTGTCCTTTTTCCAAGCCCAAGGCACTGTCATTGACAGCAGACATTGCTTTCTTCCCATCAGAATAGAATAGAACCCTACAGTCGGCGGGGTGCATGGCAAGATAATTGACCAGCATGTCAGTGAGAGTGTGGTCATTCTGCCACTGAATAGTAAGGCGGGGTGCAGATTGTTGTGAAGGGGGTTTGGGTGGTCCTTGAGAGCTTGAACCTCCATCGTCCATCGTCCTCGAGCAGCACACTAGAGGGTTAGCTTTGAGGCGTGCAGAACGATGGACACGTTGACGAGAAGGAGGCATAGTTATTTAAAACTCCGCCAGTGATGCCGGCCTGACTTTCAATTGCGCTGCATCGGCCGAAGTTGTTGAAGCCGTTTAGCTGCAAGTTGAAAGTGTTTAACTGGTGTTTAGGCGAGCTTTCAAAAGTTTCAAATTTTATTTTGAGTACCACTAATAGATAGTTAACTATGGTATTTCAATTTGTTCATCAGTTCACTGATGCAGGCCACTGAGGCCTCAAACACAGGCGAGGGAGAGGAAAGCAAGGAGATGTTTTTTTTCGGGAGAGGACAGTGCAGACGCACAGCCAACACCCTATATAATGATTTTTGGTCGCACTACTAACTTGTCCGTAGCGATTTTTGGTTTTTTTGTTGGTGATTTTTCTTGTCTTACCGCGTGTCACAAAATAGCTTCGCTTCCCGAAAATTAGTGTGACCGTCGCATCAAATAGGTTCGATTCGCTGTGGGGTGGGACGCGTGACGAAGTTACGGTCGTAACTCTACAGTATATGGCCTTCTACTTTCCTCACCAGTTCACTGATGATGTTTATCGTTACATATCTACCTCTAACTTATCGATTTTCACTGGGTTTGAGTATTCTACCTTTTGGTGTAACGGTTATGAGGCGCGGCAGCTGACTACTTTACATAAACATGTTGATCTCGTCGAGTTTTCATGCGCCGCAACACTCCTGCACCACTACTGCACCACCTACGGACTCCCGCCTTCTCATGGCCACTATTCGAACCCCAGGTGTCGCACTCCTCCCAGATCTCACCATTGACCAAGTCTTGGTCGGTCTTCCACACAACTCTTCTCAGTTATGCTTGGCCCAATAATGAAACATGCCTCTTCCGGTCTCTGCACTCTGTTATGCCTTTTTTTAATTTTTACAACTGTTACGTACCAGACACGCTCATCCCTGGGACCCAGATGAACCACACGCTCGTCGTCTCCGCTGCCTCTCGTTTATTTGACCTATATGACAACTAATTGAGGCAGTGCAGACGAGACCGACATGTGTACACGTTGTGTGTGTTCTTAAAGCCTTTTTGCATGATTTTCGGATGCGGTCAGCAAAACCGAACGCGACTTTTGGGTTAGCGGTCCGACTCCGAGGCACACTACAAATTAATACATCCCCAAGCTACATGATTGCGGAGGACAATCACTGGAAATATGGTGAGATCTAGATGTGCATTTCACTCCGGGCCTGTACGCAGATTCGCAAATCCATCAAAAATGAAGATTAAACGTATTTCGAATTCACTTCTAACGCGTCGCATACGCCGCGTCACGGCCACGTCATTTTCACCGAATCCCCATGAGAATATAGGCTCCGCATCTCAATTGCCCGTTTGCTGCCGGTAGTACATAAACGTTTACTGGTTGATGATGGTCCTTCAAGCTCTTCACGACCATGTGTTTGTTGCACTACAGCAGGGACGTTTGGTCGTCCATCAAGGACCTCTTCCTCGCAGGGGCCTTGTCAGGCTCGACGATATGCATCTCAGTTCTGATACTGACATTCTTCTATCTCCTGCAAGTGTATCGCCGAAGGCAACGAACGACACGCTTACGAGGACCTCAGAGCCCAAGTTGGGTGTTTGGCTTCGCCAAGACAGTAAATTCCGCCGCTATCATTACTGAATTGTATGAAAGTTGGGCCATAGAGTATGGTCCAGTGTACAAGGTCCCGCACGTCTTGGGAGAGTCCAGGGTCATACTATGGGACCCGAAAGCCATCTCTCATTTCTTTGCAAGAGACACATGGTTGTATCACCAAACTCCGTTCAACAAGATCGCCGTTCGTACGATAGTATGTCCCTTCACCTCCTTATACAGCTATAAGATGATGGTGCGCTTCTGCGACTGATAGCTTGGAAGGGGAGTGTTGTGGGCCGATGGTGAAAGTCACAAAAGGTCAGAATTATGACTGTCAAGTCGTGTTGAACTAAATCCATCAATTATCAGGCAGCGCAAGGCTCTCAACCCTGCCTTCAGCGCAGCTACCATCCGCAGCTTGACGTATATTTTCCAAGATGCAGCTCACAAGGTGAGTTGCTAATCGTTCACCCGTCACCGCGCTCAAAATAGGTCACAGGCAGTAATCGCCTGGGACACTAAAATAGGATTGAACCAGGGCACTTATTGCGCTGTAATTGATGCTCAACAATGGTATTTTTTCCCCTGAGAGTTTCCTACTCGTGGACTCAGACATACATTATGCAGGATGAATCACATTTCGTATGTATATCCATTGCTCTCCACCATGCTGATGTCTCATACAGCACTCGCCACATAGACTCGACAGTGCGGGTATAGGTGTCCTGTCCCATGATTTTGGCGCACTCGATGGAATTGACTCCGACGTCGCGCACGTTCTGAATGCGTTTAGTTCATCTGCCAGCTCTTCCTATAACTTGGTCACCCTGGCACACAAGTTTCCTTTCATTCTGAAGCTACCATTGCCTCGCATACAGTTCTCCCAGAAGCTGAACCTGATCATTGGCAACATATGTGACGAGATACTATCGCGGACGCGCAAGGAAAAAGGGGTTGGCAGCGCTGAGCAGGGGGACAAATCATGTTTAGGTTTTCTCCGTGAGTCCTGCCCTTCATTTTCCGTATTGCAAACGCTACAACTATTGTGTAGTGAAAGCGGAGGAATCTGATGAGAACACGGGACTGACTCAACAGGAAGTGCTAGACGAGGTATACAAATCACAGAAGTCTCCTAACTGATGTAACACTGATATCGGTTTCCGCCAGGCAAAGGTTTTACTTCTCGCCGGATTTGAGACCACTGCAGGTATCATGCATTCATTTAGCAAAAGAACCTCATGCTCATCATGCCTTGCATATTTATCAGTTACCATGACAGTAAGTTTCAAACCGTGCACTGCTTCAACTGCATCTTTCAACTTCACAGTGGGCTTTGATAGAACTTGCGAGGAATCCAGAAATGCAGACGAAGCTTCGCGAAGAGTGTCTAGACTTCGGGCCAACCCCCTCATATGACGACTTCACGAATAAGCTTCCCTACCTGGACGCTGTAGTGAATGAAGTCCTCCGCCTTCATGCAGCATCCAAGGAAATCTCGCGATCAGTGTGTATCCGACAAACATCCGACGCAACTCACTCGAACTGACTGTGACAGGCCATACAAGAAGACGTGATCCCGCTCAGTGAACCCTTGCGCACGGCTGCCGGTAATCTTACCGACAGTATATGCATCCCGAAAGGGACGGTGATCGTTGTCCCGGTCGCCGCACTCAATTGCTCAGTTAGCATATGGGGGCCTGATGCAAAGGCATTCAAACCTTCCAGGTGGCTCGAAGAGGACGAGGACACGTGCAAGGCCAGAAACACACTGCATGGTTACCGTCATCTGATGACATTTGGCGACGGTGCACGGATGTGCCTGGGGAGGCTATTTGCGTTGACAGAATTTAAGGTACGCAGCTGCTCACGTGAGTATTAGTTCTGATTTGTTTTGACCGGTTTCGTTCATCCTAGGCCGTGTTGTTCGTCCTTGTGCGAAACTTTATGTTTGAGATGGCGGATGGCCCTGGGGTGCAAATTGTGGAGAGTTTGGGAATCCAGCCAAGACCGAGGGTGGTTGGGAGTGCTGAGGCTGGAAGTGTGCCTCTCCGAGTGCGCCGCTATGAGGTTTGATTGCAGTCTGCAGCTATGTAATGCTACCGTTAAAAACCTGCATGCCGCCAAATGATCGATCTCGCAAATTATCTGGATGACTATGTGTATAACGGGTACTCACAACGCGGTCCGAGTACGAGCGGTGAGATATGGCATCCATACGCAGGAACAACCAGATCTCTAGGTTGATTAAAGCTTCGCTGTGAGTTCTTTGCTCACCTAGTCGTACTTATGATAACGGTTAGTGCAATGAAACCATGTAGACGATGTCATCCTAATACTGTCACAGGTCGGCACTTGAAACTGTTGCTACAATTGAGGGAGCCTGGGTGTCACAATGTACTTGCTTGCCTCCCCAAAGTGCACCATGGGGTGCCGGTTCCTTGATCCTCATCAGAGGAGCAGCGGTCATCACAGAACTGGTGAGTCTCCCCAGGGTGCTTTACGTTGATTTCTGGGATTAGTAGGAAACCCACATTTGCACTGCGACGAACTTGAACTCTTGGCTGTCGCCATGTCCCCCGGTGGAAAATACATCGCTAGTGTTGGGTGAGACGCAAAACCTTTGTATGAAACCCGGAGGCAGCGATCAGCTGCAGGCCCGTAGGGGTCAAGTTGGTGTGCGCGTACGGACATTGCTATTTTCTGTTCCCAATATCTTGTCTAAATGGGGTTTGTCAAACTTGTGTCGTTCAGAGTGCATAGTATATATTGCAATGTAAAGCCCGACGCGAAGTTCAAGGCAGATCATCATTCTATGTACATTCTCACTGCTTTACCAGAGCCTGGCATTCGTCGGCGCAATTGCTTTAGATTCCTTCGCTTTAGCGCTGGACCTGCAAATGCGCGAAACCCAACACCGGTCCAGCCCATGTATATAGATATACCCCAAAATTTATACGCTAGCGACTAGTGCTGCCGCGGTCCGGTCCAGAACCGTGGTTCGAACCTGACCAACGGTCTGGTTCTAGACAGTCCGGTCCACTGCAACACCATCGAACCTAACCGGACCGAAGTATGGTTCTCGGTCTGTGTTGTCTGGGATAGTTCTCTATCGGTTCTGAACCATTCTGAACCGTTCCGAACCTCATGTTTTCAGTATTCTGTTTGGATGCGAAGACGGCGGTTCCGAATGGTCCAGAGAGTCATGTTGCCAGTATTCTTTTCGGATGCGAAGACAAGTTCTACTGTTCGCCTTACTTACACTAAATACAGCCAGTCTCAATTGCAACTCGGTGATATTTTTAACTATTGTTCTACCATGACTGAATTTAACTCGTCCGTGTTGTGCAGATGGGAGGCTCAAGGATGCATCCGAGATCACATTTTACCATGATGCTGATGATGATGATGTCCCACTACCCCCATCTGGTATGCAGCCAGCCTCATCCAATGCATTCTCCGTCCTCTTGAATTCTGGACGGCAAGCAGCCACATTTGTCGCTGGCGCTAGACGCTCTGGTCGACCAACCAAGCCATCTGCTCGACTTCGTGATGCCAATAATCTCTGTCGCGTGTCATCCTCCGCCCGCAAATGAGCATTATCAAGTGCAGCTGACCTGCCACATGCAAAACGAGCTACCACACGAGCAGTCGACCCTGATGATGATCGTGATAGTAGTCCTCCTGCTGTTGCTGAACCAGATGGTTCATTGTCTGACGGGTATGATACATTGCCTGATCCATTATCTAACGGGTATGTTCCAGTGCCCGAAGAGACTGATGCTGGCGAGAGCGAGGCAGACTATAGCGAACACGCAGATGCCTTAGAAAATCCACTGGTATGTGTGTTGGCATTGTGTATCTTTCTACTCACTTTACAACTTATTTTCGCAAATATGATCTATGTTTTGGTCCGGTTCACGTTCGAACCTTGAGAGAACCGAACACGACCATTCTGAACCGTTCTTGTTGGTCTGGTTCTGTGTTCAACAATATGCCCTGGACCGGACGCAGGTTCGGTTTGTGGTTCTCGCTCACCCCTCACTGAACCGGACTGAACCGGACCACGGCAGCACTACTAGTGACAGACTAGCTCAGTAATGCGTCAAGACAATACTAACATTATGAAGTACCTAGCGACAGACTAGCTAGTAGAGTACGTCAGTAATGAGACAAAGTGCAATATGATAGTGGGCATACCTCAGTCATGCGTCAAGACAATACTGAGGTATTTGGACGGTGCGA
The DNA here is from genome assembly GCA_003316125.1 of Auricularia polytricha. Taxonomy (NCBI): domain Eukaryota; kingdom Fungi; phylum Basidiomycota; class Agaricomycetes; order Auriculariales; family Auriculariaceae; genus Auricularia; species Auricularia polytricha. The sequence continues at coordinate 118,782 of QFEN01000113.1, forward strand.
GAGGATCTAAATACTGCTGTAAAGGAGGCCCGGGGAATTGTTGTGTGGAAGTGTCATATGGTGCGAAGATGAGAAGACAGTAATGTATGGTGTCGATGGTGGATCAAGATGAGTAAATGGAAGTATACGAGAAAGGTAAGAAAGTGACCAATTACGTCCAACACACCCCCTCACCGAGACACCAACTGAAGATTATTGCGGTGCTTCACGAACAGAGGGTGTGGCAGGGCCTTCGTCAAGATATCTGCAATGTTTCTGTGGGAGGGCAGCCAGGAGGGTAAGAAGACATCGTTCTCGATATATTCATGAATAAAGTGATAACGGATGTTGATATGCTTGGAGCGAATGTGATTCTTCGCCTCCTTCGACAAGGAAATGGCACTGGTGTTATCCATATATAGGAAGATGGGGAGAGACAATGCGACGTGCAGCACTGTAAATAACGATTTGATCCAGATACCCTCCTGGATAGCGTGCGTGACGACCATGTACTTGGCCTCCGTAGATGAAAGCGCGTGAGTGGTTTGCTTTTTGGACACATGAGCAATGAGGCCCCCAGCGAAGAACCACACATAACCAGAGATGGAGAGCCTGTTTTCAGGCGAGCTCGCCCAGTCAGCATCACAGTACCCACACAGCCCTTCATCTGCCCTATCACCCCCATAGTGAGAACAATAATTGATTGTACCGCTCAGGTAACGCAGCAGTCGTTTAGCGGCAGCATAGAAGCGAGGTGCTGGTTGCGCGTTGTGCTGAGCGAGAGCGTTGACAGCGAAAGCAATATCTGCTCTGGTGCAGACAGCCAGGTAGAGAAGTTCACCTACAATCTTCCGGTAGCGAGTGGGAAGATTGACAATGTCGTTGTGCATGTCGGTGTCATGACCAAATGGGTGCTTAGGGTCAAGGGGAAGATGGACGGGATTGCAATCTAAGAGGTCATATTCATCGAGAAGATAGGAGATATACTCTCCTTGATGCATCCAGAGCTGACACGTGGCATGCTCCCGTTCAAACTGGATTCCCAAGAACCACTGGATTGGTCCTAGATCCTTGATACCGAACTGCTGAGCTATGCGGCCTTTGACGTGCTGCAGGAAGGGCTTCGAGCTTGAGGTTCCCATGCCATCGTCGATGTGCCAACCTATGATGCAGAAGATGTGGCTGGAGGAGGGAGTGATCTTATCGTAAATGAACACTGCATGATCTACAGCACAGCACGTGAACCCAAGCTTGAGCATGACAGCACGAACTTGCTCATACCACTCCATGGCTGATTGCTTCAGACCATAAATGGTCCTGAGCATGAGCCAGACCAAGAGCGTCCAGTCCCCCTCCTCAAATCCCTTGGGCTGCCTCATATATATTTCTTCCTTCAGGATCCCCCAGAGGAACGCACGTCTCACATCAAATGTGTCAAGCTCCCAATCGTTGCGACAAGCTAGAGCTGCGATGAATCTGACTGAAGCGGTTTTGATGACGGGAGCAAAAGTGGCACCGTAGTCGACACCAGGGATTTGTGAGAAGCCTTGAGCGATGAGGCAAGCCTTGTACTTGGAGCCACCTTTGTTGTCTTCTTTAAACTCAAGAACCCAGCGATTGCCAATAGCCTTTCATCCACATACTTCAGTCATTTAGTGACATAGAACCATGGCTCCGGACGTGCTAAAAGGCCATAGAATGTATGCTAGCCGGTCTTCGGCCGGTCCATGTAGAGCTAGGGCTGGCCACTCCTCCTGGATGGCTGTAGAATGTAGGCTAGCCAGTCTGTGGCCTGTACAGGTAGAGACAGGGCTGGCCACTCCTCCTAAATGGCCAGTCCACGTAGATATATGGCTGGCCATTGTTGTATTATTAAGGCTTAATACCACGTAGAGCTAAGATATGTAGAGCTAGGGCTGGCCGGTGCTATAAAATCATCCTATTATTGAGGCATAATACTATGTAGAGGCCTATGTATGTAGAACTATGGCTGGCCAGTGCTATACAATCATCTTATTATTAAGGCATAATACTCTGTAGAGCTAAGCCTATGTACGTAGAACTAGGGCTGGCCAGTGTTACAGAATCTGATTAGTATCAAGGCTGATACCGCATGGAGCTAAAGGAAGTTGACGTAGAAATAGGGCTGGCCGGTGTCATAAAATCAATTTTGTATGTAGAACTAGGGCTGGCCGGTGTTAAAGAATCATTTTATTATTAAGGTGTGATGCCATGTAGAACTAAGCCAGTCCATGTAGAACCAAGGCTGGCCGGAAAATTTGACACTACCATGGCCAGCCTCGCCTCTACAGGGGGTATACCTAGGCTGGCCATTCATGTATATAGTCACACTACCTTAGCCAGCCCTATACTGATATACCATTTATAATAGCATTATGAGGCCTGGCCAGCTTGTCCTTAGGTGACATAGATCAGTAGCGGCCAGTGTATGGCATGTTCTACAATTGTATACTAACCCGGCCAGCCTGGCCTCTACATAGGGTACCAGTGGGCTGGCCATTCATTACAATAATACAACAGCACAGGCCTGGCCGGCTTGCCCGTAGGTGATGTAGAAGGGCGGCGGCCAGTGCCTGATGTATTTAATCCTTGCTCCAGCTTGTCTAGTACAGTGGGTATTGCTTGAATGATTTAATCGACAATGAAGACAACTGAGATAAATTTGGCTAAAAGATACAACATCTACTGCAAAAGATTAGATTTGCATCACCTTCTTGGAGGGTTGCCTAGTTCTGGTAGACCTACACATAGGTTCATCTTCAGTCCTTGCCTTCTTGGCCTTACTTGAGGATGTTTAAGCCCTAGTCCTCTTCTTCCCTTTCTGATCACCCTCCGGTTCCTGCCTGTCATTCTTCTGCACCTCCTGCATCTGTACATCCACATCTCCCCCTGCATCCTGTTGCTCATCCTCCTGACTGCTCTCCTGATCACCATCCTTGTCATCCTCTCCCTCTCTCTTGTCTCCCTCCTCCTCATCCTCCTCGACCTCCCCATTGTCTCTCTCCTCCTCAGCCTGCTGCTTGTCAACCAGACTGGTCTTTGTTGCCACCTCAATGAGACCCATGACTGTGCTTGCCACATCAGCACGAGCATGATCCACCTTAATCATGCATGCCAGATCGAAGAATGAATTGGCCAAGTAGGAAGGGGTATCAGGCAGCGCCTCATCTTCTTCATACTCAATGACATGCTTACCATCCCTCAAAATCAATCCAAGGCCTAAGACTACCAGTCCGGCCGAGTATGCAGTCACCACAGAGGCCTTACCCAGCATGTTCAAGCTGCCCATCAATAGATTGTGCGACTCATGCACATACTCGGGAAGATGAGACTCTTTCCAAGACTAACTTGCCCAAGGGGGCAATTCAAGCTCCTCGGGTGACATTGGCTAGTAGTGAATGATGTTAGGATCAATTAGAAGCTCATGACTGACCGGACACTTACCAAATTTTCTGTCAGTGTAGATTCTGACTGCATCAACAAGCTCCAGATAGTTCTCATCAGTGCTAAGAGCATCTAAAAATGCAAAGCGGTTTCGACATGGGACATTGGCTGGTGCAGCTGCAGCCAATGTAGTACCAAAGCTTGCCCCACTATGTGGTTCCTCTTCTTCGTCAGTGGTAACCTCCACATATGGTTTATTCTTTTTCAAACTCCTTTTATCCCTCGTACCTTTCGTCAGGTTGGTTCTCATATCAGATGTCCTTGCCTTTACAAAAGTCACAAGTCTCTTCTTCGCATTGCTCCGCCTTTCCCAGTGATGCCAGAGTGAATTGACATCACTTGGTCTCATGTGAGAGGGGTCGCATACGACAAAGTTCTCTGGAACACTACCAGTGTCCAAATACTCAGATTCACTGGCAGTTACAGTGCCCCAAGGTACGGGCTTACTGCTGTGGGTGAAAACTTCTACAAACCAACTGATCAACTGAACATGTGGCAAGAAATGACATAGACACTTTCTATATGAAGCAAGAAAAATTGATCGTACCAGTTCTTGTTGACCCTTGAGTCCAATGCCATCACGAGAAGGTAGTTGTGTGTAGCCCTCATCATCCAGGACAACTTCAGGTAGCCCATTGTCATCCTCTTGGTCTGTGACTTCACTGTCCACATCATCTTTTGGATCTATCAATTACAGCCAATGAGTAGTGTCCACTTCAGAAGAAGAAAAACGTACAAAGCTCTGCCTTTGACCCCTCTGCAAAGAACTCAAAGCCCGTTGAAGCCCACTCTTTGATACCATCAGAGCTGACAGAAAAATTCTTCTTGACATTCTGGGGTTGAGATTCATGTCTGAAAGGTAGTAGTTAGTTAGTCTTAGATTTACGAGATGACACAAATACTCACAGGGTGACAGACAATGTCTGGTCGGCTCGTTTCTTGTGACTGATGAGCACAACCATACGGCAACCCATAGTATGGCGAAGTTGCTCAGAAAAATCCTCGAGTGATTTTTTGAGGTTATTCTTGCGGTAACTTCACTGATGTTAGACCCAACAAGTAAACATTTTAACTGAACTTACTTAGCCTGGCTTTCCTCAGGTGCGCCCTCCTTGTTCCACTTCTCTTTTGCGTCCTCGACTTGTTTCTTTTGCCCAGGAGACATGTTGTTGAACCATTCTTGTGCATGACCAGTACAATACTTGATGGCATTTTTCACGCCTTTTTTTGCTTGCTCCGCCTTGTCAAAGTCAGCAATTTCCTGTTTGAACAGTTTCTGGGCGACATCCCAGTCAGTGAGCCTCTTCTTGTAAAATGAAGCTTCTCTTGGATGGGCAGCAGCCTCTCTTTCTTTTGCAGCTCCTTCCAAATCAGATTCCTCCTCATCAGAGATTTCTCCTGCATAGTACTGTTTAATTGCCTGCAAGTAGCATAGTAGATCAGTCAAACAAACTGACTCCCCTGAATATATTACCTTTTTTAAAGAACCTGGCAAAACAACTTCTTCGCCTTGTTCCTTGTGAGCTGCAATTATAGCCTTGCGGATTTTCTTGATCATACGCAATCTGTTTTTTTTTGAATCTTTGGCAGACAGGAAGTCCTTCTTATAATGTACAAGAATAGCTTTGAAGCTATCTGTCCAGTGTGAAGACATAGATATATCAGGGGAAGATATCGTAAAGAAATGTAGTGGTGTGGGTTGACAAGTACTGACAGTAACAGGGTGGCTGGCTGATGATTTCATTGAAGATCAACAATCAGTCATGGGATTGTGTTTGACACGTCAAATGAGTCACATGATCGTGTTTGTGACAAACACATCAGATCAGTCACATGATCTGTAGCCTGTTTGCAGATCACATGATCATGTCCTCGGTGTATCAAGTGTTCACTAAGGCTCAGGTGTGTCTTATACTTAGAGCTTACTAAGTGTATGTACCAAGATAGTGAAAAAGTCTGATTCAAAGCAAGTACCTACTAGCTACATGCTAGCAGCTCATACAAAAGACGTAAGGACATGCAAATTGGAAAAAATAACACTGGGTAACTCATTCAGACAGAGCAAGGGTTGTGTTACAGTAACATGGGCCCCCTACCCTTTTTTCATCCTTGTCACCTCTTCACGCCTTCACCCCATCACATCACCATGCTTGATGTATCTCCGTCGACCCTGATAGAAGCTAGACGCTTCTTTGATCTCTGATCCTCGGCCACATGTCTACCTCATGTTGGACCCTGTACTTCTTGATGACCCTGACCTCATTGCTACCTCATGTACAGATACCCTTGACCCTTACCGCTAGTTCGGTAGACCTCCCCTGAACTCACCTTATCCTATAAGTAGCCGATCCCATTGTACTTTATTCCTTAACTTGATTCTACTGGATTTTCCCTTGAACTGTCCTCTTGAGCGATTCTCTTGAGTTCACTTGATTACGATTCCCTTTCTCTTGGATCGCTATCCTCGAGTCGATACTCTTATTCTCTTTGACCGTTTGTCATCGAGTCTATTAGCTTGATCTCTCGCTTCGACTTCACAGTCAACAGCGAAACCCTTCCTTGATTAGTCACCTCGGAAGCCCATCCCTATCTGTTGTAATCCGACGGCTTAACAGCTACCGGATATATCAACGTCGAACCCGACCCGATCAGCACTTAGACCGTCGTCTAGTGCCGACTCCATTCCAGTCACCTTACGCTAAAGCACTTGCGTAACAGGTTGCCTCTAAGGGGATTGATATCCAGCAAGTACCAGGCGCCTTCCCTGGCAGCAGGATTCTTGAGTTCAGAGGTGGGCTGAATTCATACTGTTTCTTGCATAGGCCATTCTTGCACTCGAACAAGTAGACCTTGTGCTGGTGGACAGAAGTCCAAGTGTCAGTCCAGCCACACTGGGGGCATTGAACTGGAAGGTATTGCCCCCAAGGGCGAAGCAAACTATGCATCCATGAGAACTTGGTGATGTCCAAGGAGACGTCATCCTTCCTCAAAATCAAAAACACAACAGAGTGCCGTCCCAGCTTGTAGGATTGCCCCAGCATGTTGGGAAATGCTGTGCGAATGGGCAACCGTTCCACAAGCACATGCTCGGTGAATGCCAGCAGAAGGTGCGAAGCCGAGCTTAGCTGGAAGCGGACAGCATTGAAACCGACAGTAGCTGAAATGTGATGCCTGATGGCGCATGTAAAATTAGCCACTGGATATGAATGAAAGAATGAAAAAAAACCCACTGAAGAATAGATGATTGCAAGCGCAAAAAACATTCAGCATCATTGATGAGTGACCCACATGAAAATATCCAGAGGTAAGACTCTGGCGTGCGCCTTATCAGCAGCTGCCAGGGCGTGAGGATGATGTCCAGAAACTGCAAGGGACAGTGAGCAAATACTACGTCAATCAAAGATATCACTTACACTGTCAATCCGCGCTGCAATATAAGTCTTCTTCTTTGCTGGGTATCCAATGAACGGGTCTCCGTAGTTATTGTCTGTGTGGTTGAAAATTCCGAACACGATATGTGTCCAGTGGTGTTCAGCAGTTAGGACGCGTATGATTTCGCCTACCGTGGACTCGTACTTGACCATCTTGGAGTCGGTGCCTAAGTCGAATTGGATTTCCTGAAATGAAATTCCCCCATGCGGGAAGTACGGACGAAGAAATTGGTATGCGAGTTCAAATGCACCCCCTGTGGTATCATTGTTGACATGCGTGAGATGGACGAATAAGACTGGTGTGGAGGATAATTGTGACTTGAGAGAGACCTCCAGAGTGGCATTGATGCGAAGGAAGTCGGTTAATGCTGGTTTGCCATTGCGGTAGAAACCCTACAATAGATTAGCGTCTTTGACAAGACAACTTGAGAAAGCTGAAGAAAATTGTACTTACCATGTACGGAGAATACACGCAATCGAGCTGTTGCATTTGAACGTGACAGCAAATGCACCTGAACGTGACGGCATCGCGTTCAAGTGTCGGGGCCAGTGCAGAGGGGATGATTATGCACTCAGAGCACATGACACGAGGGCATCTGTCACACAGAAAGAGCTGATGCTCCCCGACGGCTCCATCTCGACAAACAATGCAGTACTGGATACATATATAATTAGTTGAATGAATCACAAAGAAAAACTTACCTCATTGTGTTGGAACCCAGGGCACACCTCTATCTCCTCTGTCTCTGGCACTGCATTAGGATGACTATGAAGATCCACTCGCGGTGCGCTGCCACCGTGTGATTTTTTGGCCATTTGCTTGGTTTTCACCATGGGTGCAGCAAAGCCGTGCAAAGTGGAGGGCTTTGAGGCGGTGGTTTGACGTTGAGGGAACGGTGAAGTGCTGAGGGCCTTGAGGGAGAGAAATAGTAGTGGAACATTGGGAACGTTCCCTGGAGAGAGAAATGGGTAGTACTTGAAACGCTGGAATGAAACTTACATGCGTTTGAACATGTGAGACAAATAATGACAAACAAATAAACTTACAGTTGCTGAACGTGATCACTGAGTGTACAAACAATCACAAACTGACACGTTGATATTAACTTCAACATTGATTCCCACGGTTCACTTTCTTCATCTCTTTCACCTTCAACGTTTCAATGTTTCAACACTTCTTCTCTTCTCTTCTATCATCTCAACACTTCTTCTCTTCTCTCTCTCCTTAATGCTACCTTTGGATCCTTGCAGGACTGCAGCCTGCAAGGAGTCAAAGGTACAAGGGTCCCTGGAGCCATCATTCATTCCAGTAAGTGGTTCTCCTTGGCGGATCTACATACTAATTACGTCTACATTTAGTTACTTTTGGTACATAGGTAAGTGAGCATTGTTTCCACACCCTTAATGCTGACATTCTCTTGGATTAGACTATTTTTTCTGCTACATTGGTAAGTGAATGTTGTCTCCGCACCCTTAGGCTGAAGTCCTTTTCTATTAGCTTGCTCTTATTACTTTGTGTGCATGGTAAGTCACGCATCTTCATTCTGAGACTTACGCATCTTGTTTTCAGTCACCCTTTTGAATTGAGCATAGGGGACTTTGCAGTGCATGGCGCCTAGCGCTTCCTGCTATGTGATTCTGGGAGACTTTGCAGTGCATGGTGCCTGGCACTTCCTGCTATTTGATTCTGGGGGATCTTGCAGTGCATGGTGCCTGGCACTTCCTGCTGTTTGATTCTGGGGGATCTTGCAGTGCATGGCGCCTGGCGCTTCCTGCTATTTGATTCTGGGGGAATTCTCTACTTTAGACGCTTCCTGCTATTTGGGTCTCTGCTAACTATATCCTCAACAGGTGTCTTGGTGCTTATTCAACAGTGAGCGTCTCCCTTCCTTACGTTCCTCACTCATAGGCTGCCCGCAGTTATCATTTGACCTGTTTTTGCAAGGCAAGTGTTCTGCCTCCTCTAGATTTCTGTCTGACGTGTTTGCAGCATTTTGTAGGAACGCTCCGCAGTAATTTGCCATAATCGGCACCGTTTCAAAGTTAAGTGTCCATTCTTGTTGGAAAGTCTGTCTCACGTGTTTGCTGCAGGGCTTTTTGGAAGTAATTAATGTCTACTTATTTTATACCTACATTTCTATTGGAGGGTAAGACTTGTGTGAGGTGGGCCCCCTCATGCAAGTCTTGCATCTCCCCTTTGTTTGTTACCCTTGTAGTACTCAAAACATCCTGTCACAGTAGTACTTGTGTTGAAAATGGGTGTCTGCATGCACTTGTTGATAAATTTTTGCTTGCAAAAAAAGTCACGTGATCGTGGGAAGATTCTGTGTGTGAGAGAATATTCTTTGTGCGAGATGTCTAGAACGCTACTAGGTATAGCAGTACCCTTACCAGAACATTAACTGTTCAGATAAGTCACAAGGACGCTGTGCCCTGAAACTTGAAGTATCAAGGTTTTCTAGCAAGGATGGCCTACGGTTTCTGCTATCACATGGCGTCCTTGAAGTTTCTGTGTCCAGTGCCCAGAAACTTCAGGGACACCACATGATAGCAGCACGCTCATCCAGAAACTTCAAGGACACCAGGATACTGCAGTCAAAGAATATTTTCGCCTTGAAATTTTTTTTGACCATGGTGTTCTCAGCATGGTGGAGCCAGCCTCAGTCAGACTCACTGAGAACACCACTAGTCACCTCTCCACAGGCTCACAGTCAAAGAATATTTCAAGGCACAGTAATCATGAAATATTCTTTGACTGTGGTGTTCTTGATGAGGTGGAGCCAGCCACACTGAGAACACCACAGTCAAAGAATATTTCATGATTACTGCATCTTGAAATATTCTTTGACCATGGCCTGTGGAGAGGTGACTCTCATAGTACGCCTGTGGTGTTCTCAGCAAGGCTGACTGAGGCCGGCTCCACCATGCTGAGAACACCACGGTCAAAAAATATTTCAAGGCGCAAATATTCTTTGACTGTGGTGTTCTCAGTGTGGCTGGCTCCACCTCATCAAGAACACCACGGTCAAAGAATATTTCAAGGTGCAGTAATCATGGAATATTCTTTGACTGTGGCCTGTGGAGAGGTGACTCTCATAGTACACCTGTGGTGTTCTCAGTGAGGCTGACTGAGGCTGGCTCCACCATGCTGAGAACACCACGGTCAAAAAATATTTCAAGGCGCAAATATTCTTTGACTGTGGTGTTCTGGCGTCCTTGAAGTTTCTGGGTGCACCTTTGATACATTTCAGAAATTCTACTACAATAAGTACCAGCTGAGTAGGTCAGCCATTTCCTATGTTTTAAAATATGACTTTGGTCATCACAAGGTATGCATGGGATCAATCAAGCAACTTTTCCTACATTTTGAAATGTGTACAACGTTGGTCGGCTGCTAATTCGGATCAAGACTAAATTAACCTGATTAAGTGAAAAAAATTTAATGTTGGAGCTGAGCAACTTCATCAGTTTGATCTGTTCATCCCACAACTGTTGGCCCTTTCCCACTGTCTTGGGCCTTCTGATTGCTATGCCAAATACCATAGGCAATGACTCTCTAGGCACTGAGTCAAGGAGTTTACACCAGTCTCTGACTTCTAAGATTGATGAAATCATGAAGGATGCCTCTGCAGTGCCTGTCCTCAAGGATGGCGTACTTATGCCTCATCTCTTGCAAAAGGCTAGGTACATAGTCATTCCATCATGTTAAAACTGGCTAACTGGTCCAGGATGAGGATTCACTTGCAACTAAAAACTTGCATGTCATCTGAGCCAAAAAGGTCTAGTGATGATATTGGGGTGACAGGGTATGAAATTTTTTGTGCAGCCCTGACTATCGCCCATGCTGTTGTGAACCCTTGTAAGCGAACACTTTAGAGTTCAAGTTAAATTAATATCTTGATGTGTGCGAGACAGACTATGTTGAATGGGATGTTGATCGGTATGCTGACATGGTCAAATGCTCCCCTGTTCAGGCCAATGGAGCAACAACCCAACGTGATAAGCTTCAGAAATATTTCAGCAAGACAGTGCTTGGCAAAATTTCAGAGCCAGCTACAATTGTCGACTGCAATGGCAAAATTTTGGTGTGGCATCTCCCCAACATTCTATCACCTTCCCATGTGGTGAGCTTCTGACCCAAAGTAATGGCTCATGACAGCTAATTAATTATCAAGGACTTCATCAACACCGCTACTACGGCCCTTCGAGATTTGCTCCTTCAAACAATTCCTAATGCAACCGATCAGAAGCATTCTTGGTGTTCAGATGCCTTCCTGGTGCCTGAGGGAGGGGGGTATTTGGGGCAGGATGACTTACAGTGTCACCAGGTTATTTCATGTTACGACACGAGGTGATTTTTAGGAGGGTTTCATTGGGATACTAAATCTGAAGGGATTGATTATTCAGAGGCTTTAAGACCCATTGGTTATATCAGCGTCCTATTCTCAGGACTCAGTCCAGAAATGGCTAGAGGTCATGTCAAGCACAGAATTTTTCTGGAATGCCATAACAGCAGCTGTAGCACCGGAGCTATTTCAGACAGGCTACGATGCAATCTCGGAGGTATTGAAACAAACTCGGCAGCCTAAAAAGCCGGTTCCAGTTGATCGGTGGCCCTCCATTTTTTTGGGATTGGAACTCATTGTGAATCGCACAACTTTGAGCCATCGAGACCCTGGTGGAGCTCCATCCCATTATGATCTTCTGGTTAGTTTGGGTATTGGGCATGATGCAACATTTTTCATTGAGGATGTTGAGGCTGAATTTGTTTATGGCCCTGGAACAATGAATTTCATCTCTGGGAAGGTAAGAATAAATTATTTATTCTCCTGCAACAGTGGCTTATATGTGTGATAAGGTTTTGAAGCACTCAGTTGGTCTCTGGGAAACAGGAGAACAATTTGTTATTGCACACTTTATGAAAGACAGGATACATGATAGGGTAGGGGTATCCAGGCCTGGATTTCCGGCGCAGATGAAATTTTTGAACTTATTGGGTCACAAGCCCAAGAAGCAGTCAAGGACAATCAAGCCAAGACCTGGTGGAGGAGAAGCTAGCTAATCAAGTCAAGGACAATTTTGGGTTAGCTCAGGGCGCCCTTTGGCCGAACCTCTGTCTCTAGGCTGGCAGTTTTTAGATTAGTGATAGTCTAGTCTGTTGGTTCTACTGGAAAATATCTATCCCCCATGCCTTGCCAGAAAAACACCCATCTCAAGTCTCGTGCATTCTCCTACAAAGAAAGAGGTCAATTATCCCAAAGAAAGGACTTGGATGTTTTGTATGTCACTCACCAAAAACATGGACAAAAAAAGGGGAAGCCATCCTGGGTTGAGTCCTGTGCTGATCCCTCCTATGAGACTTCACAATCCAACCTGATGGACTAGAAGAGATTCTGGGAGACTTTGACAGAGATCTTGGCGGAGATTTTGTATCCGTTGTAGAGAATGCCAGACGCCAAACCAAGGCAGGTCTATCAAGCAAAAGAAAAAGAAAAAGCTCACTAGGTTGAAATAAAGACTCAGAACAACTTCATTGAAGAATATCTGATTTTCCGCAAGATGTACCTTGACATCATCCTGGAGTCAGAAAATTTGGTCAACGGAGGAATCTGCGAGTCTTGCCTGAGCACTGAGGGATTATTCCGGTGCTCAACTTGCAGTGGTGAACATGCATGGTGTCATGCATGTGTTCTCAAGACTCATCAATCATTACCCTCCCATAAGCTGCAACAGTGGAATGGAAAGTGCTTCCATGATTCACCACTTTCCCAGCTTGGTTATATCTGGCACATGGGTCACGGAGGGAAGCCATGCCCACGGTCTCAAGTTTCCCAGGATTGGGTGGATGTTGATGAGAATGTGAATGAGCTTGAGGAGGATGCTGGAGTTGAGACAATCAGAGGAACAGCAGGAACAGCTCCGACAACCACTTCCCTAACCATTGTACATTCCACAGGAGTATTCACACATAATGTGCTCTGGTGCCATTATCCTGGATCTGACTGTCAACAGCACCTGCAGTTGCTCAAAGCACAATTGTTTCCTGCTAGTACATCTTGTCCTCGGACTGCCTTCACCTTCAATGTCCTTGATCATTTTCTCATTGACGCCCTTGAATGCAAGACATCTGCCATGAGCTTCTTCCAAAAGCTTTGTCGGCTTACCAGTAATGCTTTCCCAGACTCTGTTCCAGTAAGCCATTGCAATCTGTAATGACATTCATTTTGATTCACTTGCACTTTGTTACTTTACAGGATCAATATCGAGAACTGATGAGGGCATCTCGTCAATGGAGGGATTTAATGAATCGAAAACGATTTGGATTTGAGCACGATACCGGGGTAACTCCAGAGGCTGGTGACCTGGCTCTGTTTTGTGTTGCCTGTCCGCAGCCTGGGATTAATATGCCTCTTAGTTGGCAGGACCAGTATGCAAGGTAAGTGATTCTGGTCTACAACTATATAACAGATGGATCCCTCCTACGTTGCATCCCTGCCAGATAGACTGGCCGGCCAGGTAACTCTTGAGGCTTCTCTTGGCACATGGGACATAGTTAGAGGCCGGCCGTGTGTCTCCTCAGACTTCTGCAGTAAAGCTTATTTCTATTCAAATAGCTGGCTAGTTATGCAGAGATACGTGGTAGATGGCAACTTCACTGCTCAACACATGAAGATGAGACAGCCTCACCTTGATGTCACACTTTCTGATGGCCTGGGGTATATGGTAACAGAGGCTGATTACCAGGCACATTTATTGTCCGCTGTGGAGAGCAAGGAGGTCTGTTCATTTTTTGATATTTGGATTATCTGTACTTTCTGACTAGATCTCCATCCCAGAGGTCTTCTTGCAGCAATCATTGTGCAGTCAATGCAGCCAACACAAATCAAAGTAATCTTCGAGCAACTGGTGTGGCTGCTACTGCTTGTGCACATCACGGATGCTTTGTTCCTCATGCTGTGGTAGATTTTCAGAAGGGTGAATGGTAGGTTCTATATTAAGTCAATGGAATATTTCCATAAGCTCACACATATGTTGGTAGCCATATGAATGTTGACTATTCAATCTGCAGTGCTATCAACTATCATTCTCATGATATTGACACCTCCCTTATCATCTATGACATAGGGTGTCAGTGGTGCATTCATTTTGCAGACCGTGTGGACAACTGCCAAGGATTATCACTCCCTGAAAAAAGGGAAGTTCTAACAGCTGTCGGTAAATTCCATCTCAGTGCACACAAACTTCCATGCTTTGCAAGATTCAGTCTCAACTTCATTGAAGGGGCAGGTCAAGTGGATGGAGAAATTTTAGAGACACTCTGGGCACCTTTCAATAAAATATCACCCACAGCACGTTCAATGAGTCAACATCATCGACAAGAAATATTGGACAATCACATGAGGGACTCAAATTGGAAGAAATTGGTTGGAATTGGTAAGTAAGCAGTTCAAAGTCATGGACATATTTAATTACAACCAACAGTCAAAACTCTTCTGAAAAAGCATAAACGTGCTGTCAAGGGTGTTACTAACACACAGCTCCCTTTCACTGAATTGACATGGTCTTTGGACCCCACAAAAATTGCCACCTGGGAACAAGATGAGAAGGTAGCAATGGAGAAGCGGGGAGAATATCTTGACATTTATCAGCTGAAGATTGACAAAGGTAAATCCTTGGTATTTCCCCATCACAAAATTACTGATCCATTATTTTGAAATTCTGAAGCCCCGACAATGGCCGAGATTCAACTAAGATTAACTGAATTAGAGAATGCTGAAACAGGAAGGTCAGGATCAGTTTCTTGGATCATCCAAGGCATAAATCTTGAGGACGCCCAGTATGTCATCTTTCATGTTGAGCATGCATGTCCACATTCATTTCAGGGATGGATTACGATTGGATATTTGATGCCTCCCATGTGATGCAATGGCCACTCAGAAGGCTGGTCTTCAAGAGAAGCAACAGAAACTGGCAGCTCGTATTACCAAATTCCATGAAACTGCAGATCGCATGACAGAGGGAATAGAGCTGGATACAGGTACAGTCCACATTGATGACCCAAGATTTTGCAGGGCAGAAGGTGAAGAGCAAGGCTGGGAGTCTGAAGTCATAGATGAACACAGTTCAGAATTTGTTGATGAGGAAATTCCAGCTGAAGACATGGGCATCTGGATGCCATCATCTGTGCCTCGTGATCAGGCAACCCAGCTTGGCTTGGGTGCCCTTCAGGCAGAGGAATTGGAGTTGAGAAAAGGTTAAGCTAATGATTGTCTGGAAAAGATTTGATTGTCTCTTGGTCATAAGGCCATCATCTATCGTCAACATTTTCGAAGTGCTGATTCTGTTTGGACTGGCACAAGGTCCAAGCAAGAAGCTCAACGATGTCGTCTCAAAATTGAGAAGTTGGTCAGAAGCTATCAAAGGGCAAGAGTGGCTATGGAGAGACTTGGGGTGGATGAAGATACTCTTGAAAGAAGTTATCAAGAAATATTGCCTGAACAGCTCAGTGTTGACAAGGAGGTGACTGAAGAAAATAGGTTTGGGCAGGGGTCCGACAAGCTGGCTTGGTTTTGGAGGGTTAATAATGCTCACGAGAGTCAACAAGATGCTTGGATGGATGAATGTAAGTAGTGAGGTCTACCTGTGTAATGCAACTGACAGTGCATCCTTAGTCTACAGAGTGAACTGGCTGAAGGCAAAGGCTAGGTGGAGGAGGTGGGAGGAAGAGTTGAGCTTGACTTGACATGAAATGGGTTGGGCCATAAGTTGGTTTAACTATCAGCAGGAGGAGTGGAATCGACGTTGGAATGAAGCTATCAAACCTAGTCATCAAGCCTATGCATACAAACAGGTGCTGTTGTGGAAAATGTTCAGAGAGGACGCAGAGGACAAGTTTAAGGACAATGTGCTGTAGTATCTTAGAATTCCAATACTATGTACTGGCTGACTTATTCCTACATATTGTAGAGTTGGGCTGGCCAGTATGCAGCCCAGCAAACTATGCCTGGCCAGCTGGATTGTACGTACTAGGGGTTGCAAGGCTGGCTAGAGCTTACAAGTACTCAAATTAGTAGATAGCATCAGCCAGCCCTAGTTCTACATGCACAGGCTTAGCTCTATATGGAATTGTACCTTAATAATAAAACGATTCCAGGCCTATGCTATTGTAAATGGCAGATCAATATATGGCTGGCTAAGGTAGTGTTACTAGGTATGTAAATGGCCAGCCTGGGCTGGCCAAGGTAGTATTACTATGTATGTGAATGGCCAGCCTGGGTGTACCCCCTGTAGAAGCCAGGCTGGCCGAGGTAGTACTACTACGTATATGAATGGCCAGCCTGGGTGTACCCCCTGTAGAGGCCAGGCTGGCCGAGGTAGTATTACTACATATGTGAATGAGCCTGGGTGTACCCCCTGTAGAAGCCAGGCTGGCCAAGGTATTGTTACTATGTATGTGAATGACCAGCCTGGGTGTACCCCCTGTAGAAGCCAGGCTGGCCGAGGTAGTATTACTATGTATATGAACGGCCAGCCTAGGCATACCCCCTGTATACTCCAAGCTGGCCGAGGTAGTGTTACTACACACATAAACGGCCAGCCTAGATGTACTCCATGTAGCAGCCTGGCTGGCCGAGCTAGTGTAACTACATATGTAAACGGCCAGCCCTTGTTCTACATACACAGGCTTAGCTCTATGTGGTATTGTACCTTGATAATAAAATTGTTTTATACCAATGGCCAGCCCTAGTTCTACATATGTGGGCTTAGCTCTATACAGTATCATACTTTAATAATCAAATGATTGTATAACACTGGCCAGCCCTAGCCCTATGTACACAGACTCTACATCACCTAGATACAGGATGGCCAGGGCTATGCTATTATAAATGGTAAATGATAGATCAGTACGTATAGACTGCAAGGTAGGGGGCTGGCTAGCCTAAACCCACCCCCTGTAAACACCAGGCTGGCCAAGGTAGTGTAAATATTTATGTGAATGGCCAGCCTAGGTATACCCCCTGTATACTCCAGGCTGGCCAGGGTATCATCAGATATGCTATACACCAGCCAATACCTTCCTACATTATCTAGGTACAAGCTGGCCAAGACTATGCTATTGTAAATCACTGCTGGCCGGCCTGAGTCCACTCCCTGTAAACACTCAGCTGGCCAAGGTAGTATCAGATATGCCACGCACTGGCCACTATGCATCTACATCACCTAGGTACAGGGCTGGCCAGGACAGCATTGAACAATATCTTCAAATATCTATCTACTCATTGTTATACTGTACTATAATAGTATTGACATAGGCCAGCATTATGGTACCACCTGTACTAGCAAGGCTGGCCAGCCCCATGTATGATGCATCTGGCACTGGCTACTGTAGTACAATACTTTAAGACGCGGCACCGGCCAGCCTACAAAGTATGTCATGTTGATTGACTTTGATCAAACCTACCCACATCGACCAGCACTGATTCTGCATCTAGTACTCCGACTTTATGATGCTAGCCAGCACTATTCCTAAGTGCACCGGCCAGCACTGATCCTATGTGCACCGGCTGAAGACTGGCTGGCATCAATTCTACGACCTTTTGGCATGTCTGGGGCCACAGTTCTATGTACAAAATGACTGAAGGGTCTGTTTCATCCCACAGGGAGTGCAGTCATCTTATAAACCTGCAACTCTTTCATTGTCTCCAGCTCAGCTTTCATAGCCGCAAGCCAACGCTCATGATCTGGACACTTCATAGCTTCATTGTAGGTGGCTAGGGGAAGTGACATGTCATAGTCAGGGTCAAACGGGTCATGTTTGCGGTCACTCCAGATGGCCACATTGGCCTGCTCTTCGATGATGACATTAGCCATCACCTCTGGAACGTCCATATTCGGCTCAACATTGGCAATGTCCTCTGGAATGGCTTCAAGCATATCAGAAGACTTCCTTGCAGCTTCATTGGCTACATCCACCCCCTCGCATGCTGCAACCTCAGCTCGGGTAGCACGGAGTGCCTGAAGGCAAGATTTGGCTGTGGCCATCTCATCTGTGTAGGACTGACTGGCTTCTGTAAGGACACGAGAGCATGATGACCGGCGAGGTGCTACAGGGGAAATTATGAGGGCAGGAGGAGAGAGAACTGGCAGTTGAGGAGCAGGTGATGCTGGTACAGCATTGTCATCAGAATTGGAGTCCGAGTTGCATGTGTGACTGATGGAAGGGAGGCTCTCATCAAAGATGATGTCCCTAGCCGTGAAGAATGCACCTGTTCCATGATCACGAAGCACATACTGCAGTGACATAACTCCGTCTTAGACGGGCCAGCCGAGGTACATAATATCCCGTCCTCAACGGGCCAGCAGACCATGGGCCAATGAAATAATATCCTCGTCTCAGACGGATGGGCCAAGGGGCATATTATTCCCGTTGGAGATGGGTGGGCCAATGTAGGTAATATGTAAAGTAGAAGGCAGTAGATGAGTGGGCGTATATAACATGTATATCAAATGGGTGGGCCGAGATAAAATGTGTATCAGATGGACGGGGGGGCCGAGTGAGATGTCAGATAGATGGATAGGCCGAAATGCAATGTG
>QFEN01000114.1:41417-52693 GCA_003316125.1 Auricularia polytricha
CACGTTACAGATGAGACGTTGATATCAGGACGTGTGCATTGCTCGAAGACTGCAACCAGTAGCTCCATATCCCGATCGAGATCGAGATCAAGCCGTGTGCGGGCAGAGTCAAAGGTGAGACGGAGAGCGTCAATGACAAGCGGAAGCGTTGCATCCACCAAGCCAGAAACGGCGAGGCGCCTGCTGGCGTTGAGAAGTTTAGGCCGCCTGGCAAGATTCCGGCACTGGCGAACACAGAAGTAGATGACCTGAAGCAGGATCTGATGGAAGGGCACGGATAACTGTCCAAGGAACGACTGAGAAGGAGGTTGTGCCTCATTCAACAGGACTTTGTGCATGTTATCGACGAGGTTCATGAAGGAGGTAATGTGCTTCTCGGTATCCGAATCAGAGAACCAGACCACTTCAAGGATCGATAACAACAGGTTGAGTCGCGTGCCATGGAGTTTCGCCATCATGTCTCCCGACCTTTTTTCCAAAGCCAGGTCTCCAGAGATCGTAGCAGAGAGTGATAGGAGGTTTGAACGGATCTCTGGCACTGGCC
Source organism: Auricularia polytricha (assembly GCA_003316125.1). Classification (NCBI taxonomy): domain Eukaryota; kingdom Fungi; phylum Basidiomycota; class Agaricomycetes; order Auriculariales; family Auriculariaceae; genus Auricularia; species Auricularia polytricha. Next base: position 41,962 of record QFEN01000114.1, read on the forward strand.
GCACAAACGGCAATACTTGGTGCAAGAGGAACTGCCACGACTCCGTCAAAGCGGTCTGAGCGTAGGTGAGGGAGAGATTGAGATTCAAGGACGCGACTCTCCTTTCCACTTCCTCCACTGCATTTGCCCTATCATCACCCGACGCACACTGTTGCAGACGACTCCGCAGAAGTGCTATGGAGAACGTGAAGTCATCGCCAAACTCCCGCTCGTCATTGAGATCCTGCGATTGGAGGTGAGTAAGGGAGAGCCCCGGGAAGTCCTGCTGAAGCTGTGCGGCGAGTTTGTCATGAAGATTGGGATCATATGAAGTGCTCTCTGCTTCCAAGATCAGTTCATTGAGCTGGTCTTCAGACTTGAATGATGGAGCTAGCTTGCTGTAACTCAGAGGCGTCTTCGCGGGCTCAGAGAGTCCAGGCTGCGGCTGAAGGAAAACGTCCTGTCCAATGACACGCACAGCGTATGACTTCACCATGTTGCGATACGACTGAACAGAGACTGCTTCGTGGAGACTTGATCGGCGCTCGTTATCCAATATGACGAATATCTCTGTCTCGTAGTCAGGGTCGGGACCAAGCTCCTCTTTAACAACAGCAACCACGTTGGTCCAAAACTCATCATTACCACGAGTAGCGTCAATGAGGTTCTTGTGTTCGAGCCCGTGTCGCCACACGACATCAATGAAGCGAAACACCGATGCTAAGAGCTGAGGATTGGCTTCCCATAACTCTTTCCAGTGGGTAAGGGTTTCGTTCGCAAGTTCGAGCGCGTTCATGTGCTTCTTCGAGTCATCCTCTCCTTGTGATTTAGCACTTTCCTTGCTCTTGCTCTTGTTGTTCGGAAGCCGGAATTGGCCTGTAACGAAGAGGTTGGCTAGTGCGGGTTCCTTATCAACGGCAAGGGCAATGAAGTTCCAAACGGCGTTGCGTAGGGCGAGATCCTCGTAAGGGTGCTGTACAATCCGCACGAATGATGCGACAGTGGCTTCCGGATTTGAGAGATGGCCAATGATTGTCGCAGGCGAGGGCTGAGTCGCAGACAGGGATGCGCAGAGAGCATAGAGGACCCTTATTGACTCCAGCGGAACAACTGTGCCAATATCTCGCCCTTTGACATAATTCGCAAGGACGTCGACAGGGTCTATTCTGGATCTCGTAGAATCCGTGAACCCAGCGCCTCCCGCTACACGCGCACAGAGAGCCTGTTCTAGAAGACACGGTTTTGTGGATTCGGGGATGGACTGCTTATAGCTGAGGATCAGCCTAGTGAGACTGAGGTGTGACTCCAGAAGGTAAATCAGACGTCTGGCATCGCCATAACGTCGCGAAGCGTAGAGGGTGCCGAGGATATGAGGAGCAACTGCTATCGATGACACAAGGGGGTTGATAGTTGACGTCGTGGCCTTATGCAGGAGAGTGTCAGCGACAGATTGGCTCAGGGCAGGGAAGGGACGATCGGCCAAAGCGGGAGGAGATTGTTTGAGAACATAGCCATAAAACGAAGACACTCGTCGCCCGATCTCAAACCTATCGCCGAGCTGGGCATACTTCCAACTCAGGTGCTCTACCCATATCTCCCCATGGACGAACACAGCTGCTCGGAGTAGAACTTCCTCTTTCACCTGTTTAAGGCGTTGGTTGTCGGGCGGAATTGTGAGCACGGACGCAAACGCTTCATGGAGAAGTTGTTGGACGAGATTGAGCAATGCGAGAGTCATCGTATAGTGACCAGAGGTCCGCTCTGCTGCAAGGGCAACTGCCGCAAAACCTGACGTACGACTAGGGCCAAAGAGTACGCTGGTTGAACGGATATAGAGCCATACGCGCAGAGAGTATTTTGGCAGGGACAATAGTGCTGACAGAACACTCATGGCGGATGTGATCAACTGAGTTCGAGAGAAACTTCGAGCTTGTGAGCGACTGAGTGCTTCCTCCAGAATCATCGTGGTGAGATGGACAAGGTCAGGGGGCTGGTTGTCCGAAGAATTGTTGGGGTCGCTACCGCTCTCCAGAGACTCTAATAGTTCTTCCGCCAGCGCCTCGTTGTCTTGGATGACGCTACGAATGAGGTCAAGAGCATCGGTTGCAAGTGCTTCATCGCCCCCATCATCAATCTCCATCCCGACGTCTTCCAGCCTGAGCGTCAAAGGTACAGATCCAGGGCCTGTACGGCCGAACGCGACGTCCTGATACAAGTCTACGGTGCCCGCATACATCCTCCGCCGAGTCACGTACTCGGTGAGCACGTCTAAAAGGACCTTCCATCCGCTGTGCTCATGTTGCCAACACACTGCAATATGGTCCCCTCCATCCCCACTCAATAGTCGACCCTTCGAGCGCGCAGGCATCACAGAGCCTCCAGGAAGGCGAATAGCGCGTAGGTTCGTGTACGCGAGGGATGGGCCAGCAGCCTGTGCTTTTTCATAGACAGCATTAGGGCCGGTGCAAGATGCCAGGGGAATGACCAGCGAGAAAGTAGGCAACTTATCCATGTAGTAGAATACATGCCGACTGCAAATCTCGCGGTCACCGTCATCACTCTCCTCAGCAGGAGGTTGATTGGACGATGCTGCAGTGGATAGTGGATCGGTATCAGTGAATCCTGACGCAGTCATTGCTCGAAGAAGGCGGACAAGTGGCCGGAAGTGAATTGGGAAGCGTGTTCGTGCAACGTCGAATATGGCGCGACGTGCAAGGCCCTGCCGCCAGTCCGATTGCCAGAATTGTCGACATATCCCTGCTACAGATTGACGCTCGCTGCGCCCAAACAGCGCAATCCATACTTCTACTAAAGAGTCGAAGTCGGGGATGAGTTCAACAGGGACGAGTTCAACCATTGCAATGACAAAGCCTAAGGAAGAATGACCCTCAGTGTGTTGTCTCACGCAGAGGAATGTTGTCACCTTTGAGCACAGAGCGGAATGCAATAGCGTTTGGGTCGGTTACGGTCGACCCGGTCTTCCAAGCAACGGAGGTGATAAATAACGGGGAGGTTGTGAGGAGAGTCAACAAGAGCTTGAAAAGGCCCGCTTCTGGATTAAACGCTGCTCGTGCCATAAGTACATGCGACGGCTCCCTTTCCTTAGAGCGATTGTGATGTGGATGCAGGGAGTCCAAAAATCTGCGATACGATTCTGGAATTTCTTTCAATTGACCAGCTTTTGAGCTCAACCGCGACAGAACGAAGGCCCACGCTAGGTGTGTGCATGCGTGCTGGCTAGATAAGTTAGATGTCACGATCTCATGAATCCGTCTGAGCGAATCTGGTGAAGAGGGATAGAACGTTTTATCGGAAGGAGTTGCTGACAGCTCTACTCCTCCGTCCTCCGCCACTCTCTCTAGCTCGAGGACCTCAATGGTAACAAGTATCCATAACGCTGCGCAGTCGTGCTGCAGTTGACTGCCTTCATCGTCTAGCAAGAGCGTCGAGTTTTTCTGCGAGGAACCAAGGTTTGTGTTGTATGCAGCTTCAAATATTCGAACAACCAAAGGTCCGTCGCAAGGAACATATCCCCAGACTGTCCAAAAGAGGACCTCTAGCATGACGAGTTGTTCCTTCGTGTTCTGTTTAGCCCAACGGGAGGCAATGCGCGCGTCGGCACGCAGAACCTCCGGGATATCCATCTCCGTTTTGTTAAGGTATTCTGTGATGAGGTCGAGTGCGAATTGATGACCGTCTTGTAGGATTTTCGGAAGACACTTCGTGGCAACGATATGTATTGAGTCGCCAGTGTTCTCGTGGGCACGAAACAATGGAATGAGAGCACGTAATACGAAGAGGCGTTCAGAGTAGTAGAATGGTGTGATTGCTGCGATGAGCTCGTCTACAACACCTTTGTCGGTCGACCCTCCATTGCTTGAGAGACCTTCATTGTACAGGAACGATCGGAGGAGAACAAAAGCCCGGATTTCGTCAATCCTGAACCGAGCACTGATTGCAAGCGTGAACTCCCTCTCTACTTCGTCGACTTGCAGCATAACGCCATCCGCGAGCGTGACTGAGCCAGCCTCCACTGCTTTTCGTGACTCCGGTGTGGGCTTTCCATATGGATTGGCAACATTTCGAAGTTGAGAGGAACGCGCGGATATGATGTCGCACAGTTGGTCTGGGGACGAGCCCTCGAGTCTGCCAGACAGGAAAGAATGTAGCTGCTGGTTCGTTCTACACAAAACAATAATAGTCAGAGAGAAGTGACATATGATGAAACAAAACACAGAAACATACACATCTATAAGAGTCGACCGCGATGGTTCTCCAGGCATTGTGAAACCTTGCGAGTCCGGGTAATTTGAAGGCCAGGACTTGTATACCTGTTCAATTCATGGACAAGGACTTAATTGTTCTTGTTTGATCTAGAAGCTCTTACCACACAATCACAAACAACCCAACTCACCGTGGTCGAGGAGAGCGATTTCAATTTTATACCCTCGTGATTTCGATACTGTTCAAACTACCCTATCATATTGTACGTTTGAGGGGTCTCGTGTACCATCAGTGCAGCACACTTGGATTACTATGATGTCAGACGCGAACTCAATCACGAGTGTCAGACTGAGGATGCAAGTCCCATATTCCGCGTATGCCATTGATACAGGGACGATAATTGATCTAAATAAAAGGGTATGTATATAAACTACAAATTATTTTACATTGCAAAAATGCCCTGTCAATGAACCACTCTAGAAGCAGAAACACAACCAACTGGTCACTTCCGTGCTCTCCTGAGCTAACTAGTACTATTACCATGAGCCTCATTATGGTTACTACTCGTCGCGTCATCCTGCCGGGGTATGTTGACGCGCTCCAAGCGCCATCGCGGAGGCATCCTCAATCTCCCATGAGACCAGCACGAATAATAGCAGAGGAACGCCTTGCACCAATGCACATCTGGGAGCGAATCATTGTCACATGATTCCATGTCCTGCGCCACCCCAGGCTGTTGGCTAGGAGCATGTCGTGTATCGTCGACTTTCCTGTATTCAGGTAAATTAGCAGCAACAAGACGCTATAAAGCCCCAATCAACAAAAAGTGAAGTAGATAGGAGAAGATCTACGCTACATTGAATGTCCGCCCGGTTGGGACCTCAACGACTGGTGGGACATGGCTATGTCTGGGTACGAGGAAAGAAAAGTTCTGCTGTATAAATCGTGTAACTCCGTTCGAGGGGTGAGGCGGAGAACTCATTTCGAACTGTAAAATACGCTGAATCAGTCATCCATCGCGAGTTACTAAAAATGAAGACTGACATGATCAAACTGAGTGGCGGTCTGCGCCAAAGCCGAGCGGTTGGAAGGTAGGGGCAAAGTAGCAGAAAACTGTGGGAAATAGTCGAGTCAACTCTGAAAGAACCGACATAAATGACCTACATCTAGCGGACCACGAGGTTGATTGTTCCGGTCAGGGGGGACTGCGTTCGCGCCAGAAGAGAAGTGAAGGAGTTTTCTAAGGCGAAGATAAATTGGTTGCTGCTGGTCCACAATAGGTGAAGGTCTTTGCCGCCTAGGGGTAAAGGATATGGCAAGCGACGTCCCTTCGTTACGACGGGTTGCATCGGACTGCAACGATTCGTAAGAATCGATAGATAAATGGACGTGCTACCTACCTGAAGTAAACGTTCGATATTTTTATTGGGCTGCGAGAGAAAATCAGTGAACAGAAGATAGGTTTGCACAAATACACACTTTTGAGATGGTGGACTGGGCTTCCAGCGCAGCAAGCACAGAGGGTGGAGTCTTGCATATGTAGATCTCGCGACCAGCGGTCGTGTAAGCCAGGTGGCGTAAGTCGGGTGAGGGCATGAGTAACACGACATTCTGAACGTGGAATGAGGCGAGGAGCTGGCGGGACTCGAAGGCCCATAATTTAATGAAGTGATCTTGGGAAACACTGGCGACGAGAGCACCGTCAGATGAAAGTGCTAGATCGGTGACACCTTTGGTGTGGCCTTCGAAGGGAGACCCAACTGTCTCTAACGTCGACGCATCGAACTCATTGATCGTCGTAGCTTGATCATCTGCGAAGTCACATGCTGCTATGATAGTGCTGTTTTTATTGGTCCAGAACACTGGCGAGCTCTGATTGCTGCCAGATTTCCCTGCCGTGACATCCAATGTCTCTGTATGGACATCCCAGACCTCAAGGCAGTTCCCCACCTCTGACTTCACTGCAAGCTTCTTCAAGTCTGGTGAGAATCGAACAGTACCCAACCAATCAACACTTCTGAAGGGACCGGCCACAAGTTCGCCGGTTTTCAAGCTCCATATTCGCACTGTAGCATCCCATGATCCGCTTGCCAGCAGCGTGCTGTTTGAGGAGATATCAATGCAGGTAACCCTCTGTGAGTGGCCTTGAAGCGTTTTCATGATCCCCGTCTCAACCTCACAGACTTTGAGCTCCCCATCATCCAGTTCTCCACCACCAGTGGAGACATACCGACCATCCCTTGATACCGCCACCGCATATATGCCTTCCTCACAAACATCCCGCGCCTCCCCAATCTCCTCGCCCTTCTGCATATCCCATCTTCGAGCGGTCTTGTCCCGAGATCCGCTGATCATCTGCTTGCCGTCCGGGAAGTAGGATATGGAAGAAACACTCAGTTCATGACACTTTAATGTCATTATCGGTGTCAGACTCATACTGGTGGCCGAAGCTGGAGGTCGTATCGATGTAGAAGTCATGTCCTATGTTTTTCAAGCGAAATTAGCAAGTAGCCAACTTCGATGGGACGTATCCTTTGTATGTGTTTGAAGGAGTGTTTGAAGGAGAGGCCGTGAACTCTTCTCGTGCGCTGCAGGCCTGACGTTGATAGTTTGAAGTTTCCGACTCGGTCGAAGTAATTCGCCTCCTAGAGCCGATTCTCAGGTGCTGCAAGTTCAGATGAGTGTTCGATGTTACCAAGAGGAAGAAGAAAAATTCAACGTGATGTATCAATGCACATTGCACTGCCGTCGGAGGTCCCTTAGTAACGTGCCTCTGCTGCATGGCCGCGCTATCAGCTGGTAATATAAATCCGCTTCACCTTGCTCTTCGGGTCACAGGTACGGCCAAGTTTCCTACGTCAGACTCAAAGCGCATCCATTTCCCACCAGCCAGCCTGTTAAAACCAACGACGGACTTGGTTTGTGGTTGTATGAATAACGTATTATCAACTTGAAGTGAGGGCAAGGGTGTCGGTGTAAGCCCAATGCTTACAACATCAGCAATCACGTGGACGTTCTCCATTTATATCACTACGTTTCACTCCACCGAGATCGGACTTAGGGTCTCTTACCTACCATCATCTGCTTATTTGTATCACGCTCTGAAATCCACGGTCTTGTCCTATTAATCCCCGTCCGATCTGTTTAGTGTTTCCCGCCGTCACCACGGCAGGCTTCCAGTCGGCTGCTTTAACTTCCGCAGTTTCGCACGCGTCCGGACACCGACCACCTTTCCTCATTTATCCTAATCATCAATCAATCAATGCACATTGCCATTGTTTCAACTGTCAGATCCAGGTTCAGAAGAATAATACAGGCTTAGGCAGCACGACTCGATAAAGGGGCATTTGGGGGATTCGGCGTCCTCATGGGCAAGGCCTCCACCCCACATCCTCATTGATCCTCTTCTCCCTCTCCCTGAATGTCACAACATTCTTCGACCTCTGTCTGACGCTCGAACAAGCCTGCAACGCTTCGCACTCACCCACATACACGATGCTAGTCTTCCTTCGATTTTCCCCAACCCTTCTGACATGTTCGCGAAGACGGGAATCAGATATACGGGTCTCATCAATGTATCATCGAGCAAGACATTCTGGAAAAGTGTTTTGACTCACTCGGAGAAGCACAACAAGTATTTGCAGATCGCTGTGGCTTCAAGATCGTCGTATATGATGTAGAGGCGGACCTCCGTTGAACCCCCCCTCCATCGCTCCCACCACCAGCGCCATGTGTGCTGGCTGCTGGCACCTATCTGTCTTCAAGTCACCACGGTCGTCAACACAACAAAGGTACACTCTGATTCCGAGTTCCCTCGGCTGCTTAGAGTTATGTTGTTTGTGCTCCCATGATGATTTTGTTCAAATTAAGTATATACTATGCTCACAATGAATTGACATTTGTTGTCCAAGAAAACATCTGGCTCGAGACCAGACATGACGGCTCAGATCTCATACTGAAAAGTAAACGAAGACAAGTCCTTGCATCTATTTATTTTAATAATACAAAGTTTACATTTCCTCGGAGCACACTTGGATCACCATGGTGCTAGGCGTGTACTCAATCACGAGTGTCAGACTGAAGACGCGAGTCCCATCTTCCGCGTGTGCCACTGATACAGGGACGATGATTGATCCAAATGGAACGACATGTGTACAATAAAACGAAGACAAGTCCTTGCATCTATTTATTTTAATAATACAAAGTTTACATTTCCTCGGAGCACACTTGGATCACCATGGTGCTAGGCGCGTACTCAATCACGAGTGTCAGATTGAGGACGCAAGTCCCATATTCCGCGTGCGCCATTGATACAGGGACGATAATTGATCCAAATAAAACGATATGTATATAAACTACAAATTATTGTACACTGAAAAAATGCCCTGGGGATGTCAACGGACCACTCTAGAAGCAGAAACCCAACCGGCCACATCCATGCTCCCCTGAGCTAACTAGTACTATTACCATGAGCCTCATTACGGTTACTACTCGTCGCACCATCCTGCCGGGGTATGTTGACGCGCTCCAAGCGCCATCGCGGAGGCATCCTCAATCTCCCATGAGACCAGCACGAATAATAGCAGAGGAACGCCTTGCACCAATGCACGTCTGGGAGCGAATCATTGTCACATGATTCCATGTCCTGCGCCACCCCAGGCTGTTGGCTAGGAGCATGCCGTGTATCGTCGACTTTCCTGTATTCAGGTAAATTAGCAGCAACAAGACGCTATAAAGCACCAATCAACAAAAAGTGAAGTAGATGTGAGGAGATCTACGCTACATTGAATGTCCGCCCGGTTGGAACCTCAACGACTGGTGGGATATGGCTATGTCTGGGTACGAGGAAAGAAAAGTTCTGCTGTATAAACGGTGTAACTCCGTTCGAGGGGTGAGGCGGAGAACTCATTTCGAACTGTAAAATACGCTGAATCAGTCATCCATCGCGAGTTACTAAAAATGAAGACTGACATGATCAAACTGAGTTGCGGCCTGTGTTGAAGTCGAGCGGTTGGGAGGCAGGGGCGACGTAGCAGGGAACTGTGGGGAATGCGTGAGTCAACTCTGAAAGAAATGAGATGAAGAGACGAACATCCCATGGATCGCGAGGCTGACCATGTTGTACCGCGTTTGCGGGAGAAGCGAAATAAAAGAGTTTGCGAACATGGCGAAGGAAAATGGGTTGCTGAGGTTCTAATGTAGGAGAAGGCCTTTCATGCCTCGGGGGAAATGATATAACAGGCGATTTTGCTGGGGTACGGCGTGCGACAGTGGGACGACGGGTTGCGTCAGACTGTGGTGATTCATGTGATTCAACACCATGGTGACAATGAATAGCGGGGTACATACCTCCAGTAAATGTCGGAGGGTGGTATCGGTCTTTGTGGGAAGGTTAGTCCACCGAAGATAGATTCATGGCGCTGGTAAGTGCGTACTTTGTGGAGGGCAGATTGTACTTCCGGTATAACAAGCAGAGAGGATGTAGTGTTGCATATGGAGATGTTGGGATCACTGTAGGTCGCGAAAGCTAGTTGAAGTGAGTCTGGTGAGGGCATGAGGAATCGGACATTGGGGACGTCGAAGGAGGCAAGAAGTTGGCGGGACTCAAAGGCCCAAAGCTTGATGGTGTCGTCACTGGAAGCACTGGCGAGGAGGGCGCCGTCAAATAAAAGTGCAAAGCTGTTGATAATTTCAGTGTGCCCTTTGAAGGGAGTTCCGATAGTCTCCAGTGTCGATGCGTCGAATTCATAGATTGTCATAGGATCGTCATCCGTGGACCTGAATGCGGCCAAGATGTTTTTGTTTTTGTTTGTCCAGAAAATTGGCGCATATGTGAGCCTTCTTTCATTCCCTAATTCCTCTTTGCTCACATCCAATTTCTGTTTTTGAATATCCCACACCTCAAGGCCCGACCCCGAAAGTGACTTGACTGCGAGCTTCTTCGAATCCGTCGAGAATCGAACTGCGCCCACCCAATTGTTGCTCTCGAATGGACCAGCCACGAGCTTTCCGGTCTCCAAGTTCCATATCCGCACTGTCCAATCTCGTGATCCACTTGCCAGCAGCTTGCTGTCCGCGGAGATATCAATGGAGGTGATTTCATCTGTGTGACCTTTGAATGTTTTCACAATCCCCGTCTCAACCTCGCAGGCTTTCAGCTCTGGTTGATTTATATCAGCCGTGACAACCAACCGACCATCTCTTGATACCGCAGTCGCAAATACCTTCTCCCCACAAACACCCCGCGCCTCCTCAATCTCCTTGCCCGACTGCAAGTCCCATTGCCGAGTTGTTTCCTCCCAATATCCACTGATCATTCGCTGGCCGTCCGGAAAGTAGGCTATGGATGTAACACCCACGTCACCCTCCGACGTCATTACTGGTTCCAGGATCATATTGACGTCTAAACTGAACGGGTTCGTCGATGCGGAAGCCATGGTTGTGCCTCCGCGAGTGAAATCGCAGTCAAGTAGCTAGGATATCCTTTGTATGTGGTGTTCGAAGGAGTTCAAGAGGCTAGCAAAGAGAA
>QFEN01000115.1:8767-20428 GCA_003316125.1 Auricularia polytricha
GAGAAAATATGACGTCGGAAGCTGGTGGTCAAAGGGGAAGCCCGTGCGGTAGAAGGCCGAAGGTGGACGCTATAGGCTACTTGTAGGAAGCGAATAACGGAACACAGACAAGGATAGGCAAACGATGAAAGACTTGCCTGAGTAGAGCTCTCTATGTCTTCGTTAATGCGGTTGAAGACCTTGACGTCCCCATATTTTTCCAATAGACTCCTGATTCTGACCGGGATAGCGAAATGCCTCTGGGTTTGAATGCGAGAAGCAGAAATATCGCGAGTGGGCGAAGTGTCGTGAACAGATATGCAAAACGCGCCCTCTGTCTGTGTCATAAACACGGGAGACAAGGTACCTAGAAGCTTACCACAGGCGTTATGTTAGCAAACTGTAGATGTCAATGATGAGATTGCCTTACCTCGGCGCAATGACCAGTTTCCGCAAGACAGCAGGTTAACGCCTCTTGCCAAGCAACACCAGTAGCTTGCGCACTCGGGATGGCTTTTGTACCACCATCTTGGATCCGTTTACATGCCTTTGAATCGATGATACACTTGGCACGTTCAGCATCGCGTACGTCATAAAATGCAACTATAAAATCCCGATTTTCCGGACTCCTACGGAAAATGTTTTGTATTGGGTTGGACGGAAAACGGCGCGTATCAGATGACATGGCCCATGCCCTGGGGGTACTGATGCCGGGAGATGAAAGAGTCTTAAAATATTGAGCAATGACGTCTTCGGATAGATCACTAGGTGCATTTCCGATCTATATGAAACTTGAGTCTCTGAATAAATCTGATTGAGAAGTCCTTACGATCAGAAACCTGCTGTGCTGATTACTTTCGGAAGGAGAATCAGCAAGGGTGAGACCCTTGATATCAGCAATGGGAATGCTGAGATCTGTGGATTCATGATCGGTGCTGTCACTCTGAAGAGAGGACGAAGGGGTGAGCGGTGGGGTGAGGTAATGGGTTGTGGCCGTGGACTTCCTTGAATAAGTCTTTGAACGACTGGGATCCTTGCTGGTGGAGGGCTGCGGGGGTATTGGAGAAGCCGAATTACGCAAATTCGATTGCGGGGGAGCCACGTGGCGAGATGTGACCATCTCTCGCGGACTTGGTCTAGCAAGGGGGTGAGTGATTTTGAAATAGCGATGCCCGACTTAGGAAAGACCTGGGCTCACCGTAAATTTGGAAGGGAAGGGGATGGTTGGAGTCGCGGGGGTCTAGTTGAGCACTCTCTTGTAGTGCGCTCGAAGAGAGACATGGTGGATGTGGTGAGAAGGACTGGAAAGGTTGTTTTCGTGTGGAGATAGACGTTTATAAGAAATGTAAACGAGAAGTTGATTGAAAAGGAAGAATCGGAGAAAGAGCAACCTGAAAGTGAAATTGATATAAAGAGTTGTTCAGATTGACGTACAGAGAATCATTGTAAGACGTCGAAGGATAAGGCTCGTGGAGTCGCCGTGAAGCTCACGCGGGAGATGACGAAAAAAAGTAAGCGCTTGACCAGACCTGGATCTACCACGGAACTGCAAGACCGTGCTCTCCACGGGGAAAGAATAATAAGAAAGCGTTGCAACGTTGCAAGCTCTGTATAAGAAGAAGATAGAAAAAATAACCAAAGGATGTAGGGTACCGGTAAAGAGTTTCCAGGAGGCACAGCAAATGAGATGGAACAATCACCAAAAATTGCAAGATCCTCCAGCGACCGAAGTCGAGCCTTTCTTGACAGACAATCAGCTACGAAGGGCTGTAGAGTGTCCCTTCGCCTGCTGCATGTTCGAACTTCAAGATCAGCTAAAAGCTTTGTTGGGGAGCATGTCCATCCATGAAGAAACAAGTTTACTGCAAATCGTGTGACTTTTCATTAGGATCTCCGGTGGCCAAGCCACTTACGGGATAAGAAGGTGGGTATACCTTCATGTACCTCCGGAGACTCGGTTATTCCTGACAGCTTGTTCAAAACCCTTGAATCATCATGTCATTTGATCAGGAAGGCAATCCTCTTCATCAAATCATAAAGTGCGCCATCACTACATCACTTCATAAGTGACCCCGTCCGCGGGCGAGAACAACAAATGAGTTTCAAGTTGCATCTGAGTACTTGTTCAGCCTTGCGGTGACCTACTTGAATATCGCGTTTCAAGTCCACGTTCAGCGCTCCGGCCGTCTTAGCTTTCACGGATGAGTCTTCTCTATTCGATGGGCGGCCGGCTTCATGACTTGACTCCCACGAAGCTTAATATCGGCTTGGTCAGGAGGTCGTTTGCTGCAGAAGCACTGGAAAACATTCATGATCAATTCGGAAACATGACTACAGACACCAACGTACAAGCACGGTCAGATGCGGACGTGCAGTGAGATACAGATTTGAATCAATTTCCATCGAAGGCCAGCTTCCCGATGTCGTTTGTCTACGGTGTGATCCGAGACGTTGAAACCCTAACCCCCACGTTCAGCTTGACCGACGGTTGTGCCCTTTGTCCTGAAAAAAAGAAGTACAAAGCATACTAGTCAGAACTTTCACGTAGCACAATATCATCCACGTACATATGTTTAGCCTCAAGCTTAGGTTCTTTGTCCTGCCAAACGTAAAAATTAATGACGAATGGCTTGCGAAGAACCGGGATTCTGATTTCACTCTGAGCTTGTCTGAGCTCTTTCTGAGTTCAGAACATTTCACAAAACCAGACTCCTTAGCAACCATACGAACACTTTTCTTCCCGTTTCCGTTAAAAATCCAAGGGCAACCCTGTCTTCTTTCTATTGGTTCTAGAGGAGTCTGGACGTTCCCTAGAGAGTAACCTGTGAGTTACCATGCCTCACTTTACCATTATTCATGTTCGCCATGTGGCCACGGACGGTATCCTGCAGTGCTCTGACTGTTTCACCGGTGCCTTTGGTGCCAAAATTCCTGCAATTTAGCTTCACAACACTGCAGTCTCTTCCTCGGACATTGTTCTCTACCGTGATCTGTCTATTGCATCCACTGGCCCATCGCGGGCGACGTCCCTTACTCGCTCAACTCCGGTTTTCGCCATCGGCATTTTCCTATCATTAATCTTCCATCTCGCGGGCGTAAATCAAATCAACGTTGTTCTAACGATATGTGGATGGGTAGCGAACACCGATATGATCGCGTTAGCTCTACTGATACGTGCAAGCTTCGCGATAAACTTGTCATATCCACGAATAGCATGGCCACGATGCACTTGTGCGTGTCGAGGTAAGCGAGGAACAGTGCAACTTGTGCGTCAAATGATCAGTGCTCTTAACTTATGAGACAGTCTTCTTGCATCACTTGAAGATCCTGACATACTTCGTCCGGTCGCATATTCAGATATTCCTTTGTCGCCAATTAGTCGGCGAGACTTCGAATCATACACATGGGATGGATTTTTGATAAGGTTCCGTGACGGATCAGGTCCATTCAGTTGCTATGCGCGTTCCGACACGTACATGGAAGCTCCGACAGTCCACCATCAATGTTTGATTGAGTACGACGAGTTACCCATACTAGTAGCCTCGTCGACTTCGCGAACGGGCTATACTAGTACTACTACTAGTGTATAGATCAGGCGGTCCGACAGAGAAGATGATCAGATGAAATAGAACTTCCGGATGACGGGCGCACATGATGCCGTGTCTCGTCATCTATGTGACGATCGTTCGAGTCTGATTAAATGATATTCAGAGTATTTCTCATCTCCCCTTCTCCATGAAGGAAACGTTTATTTGGATGACTGTCTCCCTCGCTGCGAGGTTCTGGAGCCTGGAGGTCCACTTTGTAACAATGTTAAAGTCTTCCGGTCCCGGCCGGACCGACTCTGAAAACGTCGTGTGAAATATTTTACCATGGCTGTTCGTCTCCGCGTTTGACTTGGCACGAACGGTGAACAGCACGAACGCGCTTCCTGAGACTGTACCTTTACTATTATCCTAAATCTGGACCTACGTCAACATGCCATTCTATCAAATGTTCTGCATTGCCAGTCATTTTAGGGAATACGTGAGTCGCATTCTACATTTAGTGGAATTTGCATCTCATGACGTGAAACAGAAACACATAAAAGACCTGGTGACTATGTCCGCCACGCATGTAATGAATGAAGGCGGTGTAGTGCGAAATATCCAGTTCAATGGAACACAGACGCTTCCCGAACGAATGCGGCGCCATAAACAGTATTACACCGTTGGAGAGTAAGTCTCGCGTGCTTTGTCCTGGGCTCATTGTGACCTTCTCGTTTTACTAGCTATTGGACGATGCATTTTGATACCTCACCTCGTACGCTACGCACATTGGCTGGAATGATGCGCCGAGATCATCGCGTCATAAGGTGGACAATGTTGAAGTTGGGTGAGACGGCAGAAGATGTGGTCACTTCACCTGAGCAGACGGTGGAACGTCATTTACCAACATCATCGAGCAAAACCAGCACTTATTGGTCCTCGTGACACGTTTCTGATATCTTACTCGCTTTCCAGTCTAGAACATCTTGTAGAGTCGACTTCGTGTTATTGAAAAAGACTATAACCCCAGTCTACGACGGACAACCTCCAACTTTCTGTGGTTGTGGTCTGTTGTTCTACCCACTTTATAACCCCCCACAGGTCATTCACTACCTGTACACCTTGAAGATTTTCACCCTCCTCCTTGCGTTCACCATCGCCTTCTGGCCCTGCCCTGCGTAACAGCAGGGCATGCATTCCAGCAGCCCGAGCACCGTTATAATCACTAAAACAAATTCGAATCGACGTGGCTTTGTGAATGTTAGGTCGTACCTTTCAAGTTCATCTCCTACGTGAACACCCTGCAGCTTTATCGGAACTAATTGCGTGCCGAATGCCAGACGAAATACTTCGGCATCTGGTTTCTCTATTCCTACCTCCTCGCTCAGGAGAATTGGATCGAGGTACGGAGCGATTTCAAGATCCTTCAATACAGATCCTGCATGACAAGTTAGCTCACGCGGAAATGAAGCTTCCAGAAGACATACGCATGCGTGTGTCAGTGTTGCTGATCAGTGCTGTACGAATATTCATTTGATGTAGCCGCCTCACTACGTAGCATGCCGGATCATAGCCATAAGCACGAGCTGTCGAAGAATGGCCCTAGTATGTACATACGTATTGGGAGGGAATCGTGGAACAGTTTGTATCCTTCTCGAGAACTGAATCTTTCCATAAGACTGGGAACGATTTGCGGCAATGAAGAGTCTACAGCTAGCAGAAGGTGGTTATTAGACTTCCACAAGAATATTGACCTGGGTCATGGAACCTTGTGGGTTGGCACCAGCTCCGATGGCTGTCCGCTTGATAACTTCGGACCACCATCCTTCAGCGCCAGACTCCCCCTGATACGCGGGTTTATCCTTTTGTACCTGTGCCAGCGCTGAGGGACCTGAGGTCAAGGGCTTGTATTACAGAAGGTTAATGACCTGCATACCAATCTTAAAAGACTGTCTGAGCAGCCCTGGCTCGAGGACGCCAAAATATGGAGCAAATGTCTGCGAATACTGGATATAAATCGGTAACCTAGGCGTTACGAGCGTATGCAAGGCATCAAATGTCACCAGCCTGATGGTCATTTCGCTGTCGCAGTAGCACAGAACATAAAGCAACGAATTTCAGAGTTATTGGAGGGATAGGCTTATTATTTATGGGTGTGCCAGTTGGGGATGTACCGATGTAGCACTGCCTAACTACTGCTGTAGTACATCGGCTGGGAACGCTTACCACGGCTTAGGGCACTTCTCCGTTCTCTCCTCCACGACTCTTAACTTACTTGAATCCTCAATACTCTCAATTTCCGGCCTGACTAGAGTTTACATTAAGTTGTTGTTGGCCAGAGCTGACTCTGAGACAGAGTGTTCGTGGTCTGATAAATCGCCACGAGTCGCATTCAGGCTCCACTGCTCATCCAGCCAGTGACAACGCAGCAGGCGTCAACATCGAGGCACTGCCCTGTTTCTCTTGCTCTTCAACGCTCATCATGTCAGAGGCGCTTGCCATCGATGCTCAGTCTCTGAGAAGAACTCAGTCCGCTGGCGATATCCACCAACCGCCCAGGGCCCGTCTTTCAACGTCACATAATCGCTCCGAACAGGACGGGAGGAATTACCACGCTAGTTCGTCACCAATTGCTGAAGGAAACACCGAAGAGTGAGTAGTATGCTACTTAGCATGAAAGTTCCTTTGATCGATGTGCATCTGTGCTGTAGTACTCCACGCAACCCCTGGTTTTCGCCCAACACAACAACCCCTACAGGGCAGCAACAAAGCAGAAGATCCTCCACTTCCACTTCTCGACTACACCTCCCTTTAACTGCCAGATTCAAAGCATTCTTTGGGATTGGTCCTGATGCAACAAGAACACGTAAAGCTCTCGTATCAGTTGTGTGGACGTTGTCATATGGTTTCTTTCAAGTCTGTCGACTTTCTCCGAACCAAGGGCTGCACTGAACTATGCCTTTCAGGTTGCGGCTATCATCGCCGTCCTGGCTTTAGCCTCTGTAATGACCAGCCCGACAGATGCTGGGGCCCGCCAGATCAATGCTTGTGGGCGGCCTCTTGTTGCTTGGGATTGCATTTGGATAGTGAAAGTTTGCTTGTCATCCACCCTGGCGTATTGGAATTTTGTTAGAATTCGAAAGGCGTGAGTAGCATGGACCCTATCTATTTGGTGCCTGATAAAACGGAAACAGGGAGAATACATCGAGACCAGGTGATGCTGAGTCTGGCGATCGCCCCCGAACGGATAATGAGGGGGGACCTCGTCGTAACGACCCAAGTCATCGTCGACAGAGAGAACCTCATAGACGAGCGAGGAACACGAGTTCAGGCAGTGCTCCAAATCAAGATGAGCCAGCACCACCATATTCTTATCTTTACGCGCGGTATGCATTGTTTTGTTCTGCAACCCCATGAACATGAGAATAACCTTTGTGGCAGCTTGTCACTCCTTTCATCCATGCTCACCCTGACATGGTTTCTAACCGCGCACATTTTGGAGTACACATCGGTTGACTCATGCCGACTTTCTTCGCCTCTGGTTTGGTGGCTTACTTTTGGGATTTTATGCACGATGTATTTCCTGGTTCTCGAGGTCTTGGTTTTCGGTTTTCTTGTTTTCATGGTTTTGCCTTTCATTATGGTAAGTCTAGCCCCCTTCTTCGTCCTGTCCACACATACTGATAGGCATTCCTTCGCAGCTTTTCTACAGTATTATCCTACTATGCTTGGGTCGTCACCCACTCCAGAATCCTCACTATATTAAACCCGAAATCGAAAAGCTGCCCAAAGCCATCGTCGAACGTATCCCTCTAGTCATCTACATCCCTCCTCCACCAGAAGACGATGGAAAGGCACAACCGATTTCTTTGCCAAAACCTGTTCATAGCTACCCACCCAAACCACCAGCCTCGCGGACGCCAAGGAGGCGATTTGCATTCTTCCGCCGTAGGCCAGCCAATAAGTCCGATCAAGGCGTTGAAACCCGTGACAGCAACCAGGGCACGAAGTCAGAGGCTAAAGATGCGGAAACTTGGGAAGATACCTGGGAGCAATGCGAGTATCCCTTTGTTCGATTGGAAGGCAATCGAGCTGCCTGCGCCATCTGCTTGATGGACTTCGAAGAACCAAAGCGACTGTCCGCTGCTGCAGAAACAAGCACGACGGAGAAGACAGAAGAACAAGACGCTGTTACGCCCGCCGAAGTCAACACGTCTCGCCAGCGTGAAGAGGAAGTTGAAATACCAGTGGAACGCATCACTGAAGAAGAAAGAGGTGGGCTCCCTCACCTTGAAGACGCGGGAGTCGGCCCGCAACCTCTTCGACTGCTTGCGTGCGGTCACGTCTTTCATGTGCGCACATTCGGGCTTACCTCACTTCATCTGTAACTGACTTGTCATCCTGACAGAAAACCTGCATCGACCCTTGGTTAACTGACGTGTCCGGCCGGTGTCCGGTATGTCAGCGACCTGTGGAGCTGGATGAGAAGGAACCGAAGAAATCCAGGCGAAGACGTCGCTCATAACCGCTTTCCGCGAATATGGTGGTTTCAGTTGTGGGTGATGAATTACTAGTGTAGGGACCGATGTACATCATACATTGCATTGCATATTCATTGGACAATATTGATTTCTGTGAGCAGGCAGTTAATGCGACATTCGTGCGAAGGATTGATTACTCAGCTGACTCACGCCCTATGACAAATGTCGGGGACTGTCCGATGTCTGGCATTTGCGACACGAATCTACGGTGAATAAAAGGCTCGAGTCCGCTCGGTGAAATGATGCACAATTCCCTACAACAGCATGGCTGATTCTTATCAAGAGCACTCAATCGCAAAATCAGAGGCTAGCACTTCCACGCATCGTCGTGTGTCAGCACCAGTCACAACCCCTATCGTGCCTGACGGCGACGACAAACCATTCTCGCATGGCATTTTCGACAGGGATCCAGCAACAACTGCTGCAAGAAATGGCTGGTTAAAAATTAGTATATTAGGTGTACTCGTTCTTTTCGTTATGATTTGGGGCATTCTACCCATCTATTGGGCTGCCCTTGGTCGGTCGTACAATAATGTACACAATCTTTCCGGATTCGTGGTGGTAAGCACTTTTTCAAACAAGACATTGCGCTTCCTGACGTTCGCATCTGAAGGACTTTGATGGAGGCGAAATAGGACAAGCCGTAACACAGGCATTCAAGAACATAAATGGTCCACAACAACTGTCCTGGCTGATACTGGATGCAACGCAATTTCCTGGTGGACCAGATGATGTGACCCAGGCTTTACTTGATCATAAATGTTGGGCAGCTGTTACTAGTGCGAATTTTCAAGTCCAGCGCGTCATTCCTTTACTGAGTGAAAACTATCTCAGTCAATCCCCAGGCTTCAACTAATTTGAATGCGTCGATCAATGCGGCCAATACATCGTATAATGCGTCCCAAGCTATGTCCGGATACCTAACCAGTGGTCGTAACGAGAACATATAGTCAGTCGCGTACTCCATTTCGTTCGTCCCACGTCTCATTGCATCACGCTTACAGTCGAGGCACCATCACTCCACAAGTAAGCCGCCGATTCTTGGCATTCCAAGGGAGTCGCTGATAGGCGAGATGTTCTAACAGGTCACCTCAATACTGACAACCATTTCGCATACATTTTCACTCTCGCTCTCGCAACGGTTAGCGTTGAGGTCAGATATCTCGACACTCCTTCAAACTGCACCTCAACTTGTAATTCAACCACTGGCTTTCACCATTTATGATATAAGGCCGTTTAATGTCCCTGTGTATGCACTTTGGTTTTTGATGCTCGGTACCCCAAGTTGATTCGTTTCGCAGGGCCGCTGCGGTAGACTATGTTGGACTTATCTACCTCCTTATTTTGGCGGTATGTCCACGACATTGTTGATGGGAATATGTCTGACTCTCTCATTTTTAGTTTGTATTGACGGTAAGACCTTAACGATGGTTCCGGGTGATGTCTAATACGTTGTGATGATTAGAACCAACTTTTGGCGGCCCGCGTTGAATCTGGCTTTGATAAGCGTTTGAGGTTGCGATCTCTCATCCTTCTCCGCCTGCTATGGCCAATCACACTCTACTTTTTCATATCAGTATGGTTTTTTGTTCATTTCCTGACGATCTATTAACGTGCGGGATTCATAGCTAATGTACTCTCTCTTAAGTTTGGCGTTCGGGGTGCCATTTGGCAGGAAGTGGGTGTCATATTTTGTTACGGTACTAGAAGTCGTGATCTGACTTTGGATCTTTTGAAGATTTGGGCACGCAGGTTTTGTCATCTACTGGATGATGTCGTGGAGTAGCATGTCCGCCTTGTGAGTTGTCAACAATGAAGTGATCCACATGCTCACCAGTAACTCAGGGGTCTCGCTCTCGAATCTATGATCACCCTCCTAACCTTCAAATTCATCCCGATATTTCTTATCCTGTGGATTATATGTCTGTTTTTTTCTCTCTGGTCCCGACGCTATTCACTGATTCGCGCTGGATGATACAGCTAATGTATCTGTAGCCTTTTATCCGATAGAAGTGCTCCCAGCTGTCTTCCGCTATGGCTTTGCGATGCCATTCTATAATGTTGCAAGCACAGTTCGGACGATTATTTTTGACACGAAGAACCAGAGTATGTATTTCGAAACTGTCTATTTTCGACGTCTCTAACGAGTGCCTTATCACCCAGTCGGACTAAATTTCGGCGTCC
This sequence comes from Auricularia polytricha, assembly GCA_003316125.1. Classification (NCBI taxonomy): domain Eukaryota; kingdom Fungi; phylum Basidiomycota; class Agaricomycetes; order Auriculariales; family Auriculariaceae; genus Auricularia; species Auricularia polytricha. The sequence goes on from QFEN01000115.1 coordinate 18,999, forward strand.
AATTCTCGTGGATTCTAATCTCTTGTATCACCCTTCCAATATTTCAATGGATGGTCAGACGACGAGAAGTTAAGGCTTGGGAAGCATCCCAAAGAGCTGCGCGAGAAAAGACATAACGTGTGTAACATATTTGCATATTGTGTTCCAGTAGAGGATGAGACTCAAACTGCTGGGACAGGGGGTTCACACTTGGAGGAACACGAACAAAATTGTCCCATAATGTACTATTCCGCTATGTAATCTTATAACATGTTGATATCATTGAACACGAGGTTGGATTCCGCCTACTTTGTACTTCTATGGCCTGTCTAGGTTGACTCAGATTTGAAATTTTATCCGAATTCCGGAGTTCCATTAGGTGAACTTCCGGACACGAATACTCAATTTGAGGCCCTAAGACCAGCGGGAATGAAGGTTCTTGGATGACGTCATCCGAATTTTGAGACTTCCGCTCTTCCGAGTGCGTGTCATCCGACGTTCCGAACGTATCTATCAAGCTCACAGTTATATAAGGACGGCTACTTGTACCAATTATGTTTATCTCAACTCTTCTTCGACACACACAAGCTCTTTCAAGCATAATCGTTCCACCATGCTCAAGAACTTTTCAGAGAGAATCGTTAACTCATTATTGGGCTCAGACGATGTGGGCTCAGACGAGCTGCTGGATAGACAAACGGTGGGTTGTCATATGTTTGAAGATCGCAACCTTCTCACCCTCAGTTGCGGCTAGGCTCAGATTGAGTCTGGTAACGCCCGCATTCGTCCTGAGATTAATAATCATTGGGCGTCTGCCATGGCAGACATAATTAAAGTTCCAGGCTGTAGCTGTATCTGGTGTAGGAGTAATACCGAACCGGTGAGCTACTTTCATCAATCATGCCTGAGACATACTAATGTTTGTGCAGGATACAGACTCGAAGGTGGAAAGGGGACAGCCGAGTCATGCTCACATCCACCCACGCAAGGTGCGCGACTCGCCGATGGCCACGACGAGTGGGGTGTTGGAGGTGTTGTATCCTCCGTCATATCTTAACATGCCTTCGACTCTCGACCCCGAGGCTCGTCCTCCCGCTTATGAGCTGCGATCTACAGTACCTCCAAATACTCCGCAAGTTCAACCGCCCCCGATTTTTTCCGGGGAGGATAGGAACCTCATCCCATTTACCCCCCGTCTTCCGCAATCTACTCCTTCCATGGAACCAGTGTCACCATACAACTTGTCCGATACTGATACTCCTCTTGACGTTGCTGTTCCAAGTGTACAATCTCCTCGCCCTCGACCATCACCACGGATTGCGCGACAAGCGGTCACTGGCCTTGGCCTGGAGTTTCCTGAAGAATCCGATAATGTTGAGCCTCCGGCATACAGTCGTTTTGATTCTTCATGCCCCCGACTCCCAGCTGCCTCTGACACTCTGGGACCATAT
>QFEN01000115.1:40273-59446 GCA_003316125.1 Auricularia polytricha
CTTTCGGATCCACTCCTTGAACACGGTCTTAACACATTGCCACATTCTGCACATCCAACAGTGCGGGCGCTTCTCTTGAACACCATCATATCCCTACCAGCAATCTGAGCCCAGCTCCTCCACATAGGAAACAGCAACAGTGCCTTGTTCTGGGCGGGAATCATTGTGGCCTTATTGGAACTGTAGTTAAATGTTCCACTATGAAAAAGACTGTTGATATTATGATTAGCCCTACGGTTACCTTAACTCTGGGTTTTGATCAGGTATGTCTGGTGGAACCTGCGAAACACATGATATGATATATATACCTATGTACGATCATGACATACTTGCACACGAATCTAATTTTTACAATTGTCTCCTGTTTCACCAACACTGTATGTTAGAGTTTGGCATTCCACCCTTCATCATTGTTCATTGTCCGGATAGTTCCGACTACATATATATACCTACATTGTAGACCATCCTCTCTTTGTTGTCTCCCGCCATGTCATAGACACACGATACAGTGTTGGTCTCCAGCTTCTATACTGTAAACGGAGGACACAATTCCAATTAGTTCATGCTCACTGGTGGACATTGTGGGCGGCCTGAAACAAAGTTCAGTTTAGGTAGTAGAACTACTGTAGTGGTCGCTGCTAGGTATTTACAAGGCACTACCATAGACACATCACAACTATCAGGAATGACCGTTTGGCATCAATGTTACATTGATTTTGCAACTTGTGATGGCTAACTGGTTGACAATGCAAAGAGCCATCATGAAGTCTCACTTAGGTAGTGAGTGACTGTGGCAGTCGAAAGCTGCTCGCATCTGACAAGACATTGGCCTGGACACATCATGACTATGAGTAACGACCATTCAGGGTCAGTATTACACCAATTCTGTAACTCATGATTGCCGCTTGGTTGGTTTTGCAAACAGCCATAACAAAGTCCACCTTAGGTAACAGATGACCACTGAGTCAGAGATATGCAGGACTTCCTCTAACAAGTTACCTATCATACATTACAGTTATGAGACATATATTTCTTCTTCAAAATTAGGTCTGTGTTGCACTTTTTTGGCTTGCGATGTCATTGTGCCATGTTTATATATTCCTTTGTCTTTGGATATAATCTGGTAGATATTTGATCCGAACTTGCCATTTATATCTACAAAAACCACGTTCTCGCCGATTCCCTGATGCACAGGCCCCTATTGCCTGGTTGAGGTTCTATCTCATTTCACCTCACTTACGCATCCATTTGTAACTAGTGTGTTCGGAATTCATAGAGACGCTTGTCCCAGATGGGTGGGTTTCAATCTGCTCCGACTCATTCAAAGCCAAAGTACTAATGAATTCATGATTCAAAGTCTATTTGTCAAGCTTGTGAGGGCGCAGCATCGGTCGAAACCTGCTGAGTTCTTTTGTGTGTGATAGCCTGTTCATGACAATGAGTGTACCTGCAGGCCTCGTACGCGTGAGGATAATCTCAGAAGAATATGTATTCCCGACTACGTGCATGTACACCGCTACCGATACATCCACTGTCGAGTACCATGGCCACGCTGGCGAGTCCTGTACGCAGGACTTGAAATTTAAAAACAGCAACAAACCGTTAATGAACGGAAATTTGATCGACAACCTGCACAGGCAGACTACAATCAATTTACTGTTAGAAAATTATGGTGGTATTAAACGTCATTTATTCCGCCATCTACTCGGAACGAACAACAGCGAACAGCATATCGTCTAGCTAGCGTCCCAATAACAATCACATCTGATCATCCTGCGACTTGTGAGTACATCACCTCATTACAAACAATAAATGAAACTGACCTTTAATATATCAAGGATGACATGTCTGAACGAATGCGACTGTAATCGAGAAGACCGTCGAGCGGGCCAAGAGCTGCAATAGCGATCTAAAGAGGGGTGATTTAGTGAATATGTGCAGCTTCAGTTCGATACAAAAAAATCTTACATCCTTGTCCCACAGGTATTTCTGTGCGACGCGCTTGATCTCATCCGTGGTCACAGCATCGACGGCGGACTCGATCTGCTGGGGAGTGAGACGGCGACCAGTGGTGACAAGTTGCCTTCCAATATCCTCGGCAATAGCAGTCGTCCCGTCAAGAGAGAGTAACAGGCCGGCTTTGAGCTGGCTCTTGGCGCGCTCGACCTCGACATCAGTCGGAGCCATAGACATGCGGCACCATTCCTTGAGAGTGAAATGTGCCATGTCGTCAAGGTTCATGAGGTTCTCGGATACTAGGTAAATGCCCCAGAGACCAGTGTCGGAGTAAGACGTAGAGAAGGACATGAATGAGTTAGCAAGGTTGTTCGAGGAGATAACGTGGGAAAGACGAGAGGAGAGGAGAGGAGAAGCGCCGAGGGAGCGATCCCAGTTGCCCATAATGCTCTGCATTACTTGCATGGGGAAGTAGTCGGGTGAGCTCCAACCGACACCCTCAACGGCGATGGCGACGTGTGCACAAGGAATTGCATCATCACGGAGACGAACGTCCGAACCGACAAAGTTTGACCGGGCATGAGCAAGACGGCCAAGAGGGATCGGGTTCTGTGAGATGGGAAGTGAAGAGAAATGCTTTTCAGCGAGGTTCACCAGCTCCTGGTGGTCAACACCTCCAGCACCAACGAGAACCATGCGATCGGCGGTGTAGTTGGTTTTGATGTAGGAATCAAGGTCGTCGCGCTTGATGGAAAGGATGTTGGCTTTGGGGCCAAGGATGGTACGACCAAGCGGTTGGTCTACAAAAGATGATGAATGAGTCTTGGGTGCGGAGGTAAAGCGATTATGGGATGAAAGTGAAAGACGCACGTTGGAAAGCAACAGCATGAAGGTGATCGAATACAACCTCTTCAAGCTGCTTGTCGACCTCCTGCTGTTCTCGAAGAATGACATCACGTTCCCTCTCAACAGCTGTAGTCTCCAATTTGGAATTCTGCAGAATATCGGAAATGATATCAACGGCGACCGGAACATCCTTTCGGAAGCTCTTTGCATAGTACACGGTCTGCTCGCGGGAAGTGTACGCATTTAGGTGTGCTCCAAGGTTCTCGACTTCGAGCTCCAACGCGTGTTGATTGCGACGTTTGGTGCCCTTGAAGGCCATATGCTCAAGGAAGTGGGCAGTGCCATTAGTTTTGTCAGTCTCGGCACGCGAACCGGCATCAATCCAGACCCCAATTGTTGCGGTCTGAGCATGAGGATGAGACTCTGTTGCGACAGTTAGGCCATTGGAAAGAGTTGTGGTTTGGGTGATGGGAGATGGAATGTTCACAGCTGTGGCAAATGACCGCAAAGGCCGCTGGTTGGGGATGAAAATCAAGGTAAGACGACCTAAAAAAGCTCAAAAACTTACAGTATTGCGTGCTGCAGTCCTGAGCGAACGAGCTAGCGACGCCGACAGTGTTCTCGAGACCATTCCGAAGAAGACAGAGTAAACGAAAGTCCTGCAGTGCAGTTGGCCACCAAAATATTCACCTCTTCGGAAGTTCTCGGTCTCGCGGCATATCCCGATGGAATTTAATCTCCGCTTTAATCTTTGGCGCCAATAGCATCATCTATATATGAGATTCTACCATGAATTCTATCAAACATTGTAGAGCGTGTCCGATCGAGGCCCCAATATTGGCCAGGTTTGTTAATGAATGCGTTGGACAGATATGCACAATTCTTTGTATTGGACGGACTCATCCTATGTCATCTACGTGCGCACTTACTATTCCCGATCACAGTTCACGCGTATTTGCCGCAGAAACATGTCCTACACGCCAGACACCTCACACTCATACGATCATGCCGCTTCTCTTTGGCTCACCAATGATTTGCCTCGAGAGATCCTTTCACACCTGAAAATCAGTGACACTGCAATTTATTCTTCTTTCAAGCTAGGGAGCGCAGCCCACGTACAACAAGTGTCGGATGTGGATCGATCGTGAGAAAGCCCCCTTGAGATATCTATCGGCCTTTCAGGCCTAGCAGCTGCACATGTTCTTTCTTTGAGAACCGCAAATATACAAGATGCCAGTGTCGGTGCATGTCACACTATTCTGGACATCTCTAGGTTACTATTCCATTGATATTTGATTATATCTTACTAAAATAAAGCAGTGAACCGGGGTACACCGTAGATAGTCAGATGCCCACTGCAGTTGTGTGGGATCCGCCTAGCGGGAATATGCAGAACCGAGGACGACAGTTTTGTTCGTCTACACACAAACTTCCCGTAGTCAGTTCGCAAATTTTAGGCAGATCTTTCGTCACCGTGGCCAACGATCACCGAAGTCACCGAGAAGGCACCCTCAATATGTTGTAGTGTGATCCCACTCGTGAAGCCGTTCAAGCCGTGTTACTGCAATGAAATGCGGAAGATTTCGAAGATGAGGCAGCAAAGTAGAAAATATGTGTTTCTGCCTATAGGTCATTCAAGGAGTGGGATAAGTATCCGCAGGTAGCTGCGAACACCTCCAACTCAACTCATCAAAATCGGTAACGCCCCTGAACGGGTCGTCAAGGGGTCCCCATGGTTCCCTTTCTCGGGAATTGAAGTGTTAGATCTGTGTCGGGTACTTTCAGGACCGGTGTGCGGCCAAACGCTCGCGGGTATGCGAGCATGATTGATCTACAAATTCGACGGTGTATAGCACTGATGTGCTCCTCATTATGTCCCCAAAGCTCCCCGAGTTACCCGTGCTTGATATTCATACATCTCGTGGCAAGCGTACGACGCAGCTCGATCTCATCAAAGCTACTCAACGCGACTGCCTGAAAGAATTAGTCAAGGATGCTGACGTATTCCTGCAAGCATACCGACCAGGTGGCCTTCAGGAGAAAGGGTTTGGACCCCAGGAACTTATCAAAGTTCGGCCTGGTATTGTATGCGCCAATTTGACAGCGTATGGCTGGGAGAGTCCCTGGAAGAATAAGCGCGACGTAATATGTGTTTATCACTATACGTTCTGACAATAACATCTCTAGTCTGACTCGCTCCTGCTACGGGCTTTAATTGGGTGGAGGCTGAAGCTCTTGCTAAATTAAATGGGCAGCCCGTCGTGGATATTGAAGCCAGAACCTCGAGCACTTCCTATGCAAGCCTTGGATCATGTCGTAGGGTACTTCCTTGCATTTGGCATTCAAGCTGTAATCGCCAAAACGATCACTGTGAGCCCTCAGGCTCAGCAACGTTCGTCGTAGTCAAATTCACATATTACTGGACAGAAAATTAAAGGCGGCTCTTAGGAAGTCCGTGTCTCTTTAGCAGCGGTTGCGCAGTCACTGGCTCCGATCACTTGGGCAACTTCCACCGGATACTGCGTTCGGAGATGGAAAACCTCTTTCACAGCGAATGATTCTACGAGATCCAGAGGTAGCTGCACTATCGGTCACACTCCACAAGGCGAGAGGCGACAAAAGGGACGTTGACGGGCCTCTCAGGACGATGTCAGCTATTCGTCATGCAGTCATCACACCTGTTAAGGACGTAGAAGCTCCAGTGTGCTTGGATCGGCATCAACCTGTGTGGCTACCGCGTGTGTGAGATGCGAGGAGTAATGTAAAATGAACTACTGGCCAGAATCAGTATGATGAATTTCCGCCGCCAGAGTCTTCTGAAGTACGATACGATATTTAAAACCTATCAATACTCATAATTGAAGTCGATCCACGCTGGTGTACCGACAAATACTTTCTCCACTGTGAAGGCTGCCGCCTGCGTGGAAGTTAAGATATGGTCTTGCGCTACACGTGCTGACGTGCTCGCTCCAGGACCTACAAGTAGCGTAAGGATCTGACGCTGGCAGCATGAGAGCACGAGACTTACCAGACGAACTATACTCTGCGTAATAGGTGGTGGCTGGAATGCTTTTTCTGCCATAAACAAATCAGCGACTGGTGTCGTCCCCCTACAATGGTACTTACTGTCCAGACCAGGGACTAAAACCCGCAAGTCGAACACTCTCGTCCATGTAGGTGCGTAAGTACACAGCAACGGCCAGTGCATTCCATGGGCGTCCTAAAGGAGGGATTCCAAGCTTAGCATTGCACTTAAAATATGTGTTCCGTTTTCTTAGCTTACCGAGGTAGCATCCGGCATCAGTCACAGTAGTAGCATTTGCATCCGGGGACTGAAATGAAAATGAAATAGTCATTGAAAAAAAAACTCGAGCACCAGACCAAAAAACTGACTCGAATGATTTTGGAATCGGCGATGTATGCCCCATTCTTGGTGCCACTCGTGCCTTGCCAGGCTGTGATACCACCACCACAAGCTCGGTTGGCCAAAATTACGTTTTGGAACCAGCTATTCTAAAAGTTGCTCGGGGAGTTTATACATGGATTGATACACACTTACGCCATGCCATATCCGAAAAGATCTAGCCACAATGTCAGCAGCTGCAACCCGCATAATCCAAGACAACATAGCTCACAATCAGTTTCACCGTATATTATACTATCAACGACATATGTGTGTGCACCACTGCCGGTGTACCACGTATCTTGATAGCTAGCAAAAGCACAGCCATAGAAAGAAGCATTTGCATAGCTGATGGAGGTGACGAGAGCTTGAGAAATGGCGTAGTTGGCCTGAATCGGGTGAGATTGTACGGATGTGTGAATATAAGAAACATGGTGATGCTTACAGCGCGATTTTCGAAGTCGATATTATACGCTCTGAAGTTAGTGTTCCCGAAATTCTGTCCAGAGGCGGGTGCAACAGTGAGAGTTGCGGTCTCCTCATCGGTTACCCCAGACTTGACATATAGATTGTTCCAAATGTGAACAAGATTTCGCTGAGAAGCATTCCCTGCTGCCTCGTAAGCAGTGGAAGGATCAAGCTGACCCTACACGAAAAAAATATCTCGGCAATAGAACTTCACGCCTGAGAAAGTGATGATTACCAGAAGAGTGAGCGGTGCGGACCGCGCAATATTGACCATTTCAAAGTATTCTCCTTTTCCAATCAGAATTACGGCGTCGCCCGTCTGTGGCCTGGGGGAATATCAAGACAGGAGACAAGGTCAAAAAGTCAGGGCTACCCACAGTGACTTTATAGCAGCTTGGACAGTTTTATAACTTGCTCTGCTATCTGTAGGCGACACATACAGAGTTCCCGCCGGGCAACCGTTCAACGGGGAGGTTGCCGCATTCTTTTGCAATTGGCACGCGATATATTGCGAGGAGAGTGCCTGAACTTGCACACTTAGGCTGGCTAGAAATGCAAAAAGGAGTGTAAGGTGCGTCGAATATGGTGCCATCGGTACGTTGCCTGGGGGGAGTATAGTCCATCTGCCAACCATCGCCCATCGCGCTTATATACTGTAGAATCTCATCAGGAGAATCCCACATGCATTTTCCGGGCTAGCAACGTTGGGATTCATGCAAAAGAGCTGGATAGGTGGCAATCACGATGCAGAAAAAGACCTAGATACTTACGCCGTATCCAAGAGATCCAATTTCCAAGGTAATGCCAGTCAATAGTTTCAAAACCTACACCAACTCAGTGTACGCGTGGGAGAGCATTTAAGTCATGATCTGACCAGGAACACCACCGTTGAACGGGTTGCAAGGGGCTAGTCTCCCGAGCCAAACTAATGGAAAGAAGTGGTTAATTCTGAAGCCGACCCGTGACTCGGAATGCCGCATAAGCTAAGAAGCGTAAGAAAGCAATAGTACTAGGTAACCAGGCTACCGGCATGATTATTATGATAATTGAATCGAGGGCTACTATCACGGCCACGTACAAATGATAATCCAGTTAAACCAGCTCTAGAGCAACCTCGTTCTCATTCATGATCAAGCGGGTATTGGAATGCATCAGGAAAAACACTTGTGACTGTGCTATATACTAGTATGTCGAGAAATTTACGGTGGCGCTAGGTAAATGGACCCGGTCACTCAAAGAGTGACAGTGCAGTGACAGGTGAACGAAGGCTTCCAAATCGGACTGAGTTCTGCTCAGTGGCCTTGGCTCGTTGGGTATTCCTCGTCAGCGCAGGACGCGACACTCAAACTTAGAGAATCATTTACGGGCTCTCTTTTTGTTTTCCTGGTTTAAACGCTTCAAAAATCATTTAAAGTCCTCTCTGGACTCAGTGGACGCCAGGTCCATCCACCACAAACCATCCTTCTATACCCGCCTTGATACCGACCATATCCCATCCAAGGCTATGGCAACTCCTTCGTCTACTTCAACCAATCCCGGAAAGCGCGCAAGCACGTCGAAGCTTCTAAATGACTATGTTTGTTTGCACCGGACACACATCGTGGCATTGTGCTGAATATGTTTGCAGCAACTCGGGGATTCTCTTGGAAAAGGCGCGTTTGGTCAAGTCTACAGTGAGTAAGAGGAATTCTGTGGAAATGAATTCTATGCAAGAGTTCATGCATGCAGGGGCACTTAACTGGGCCACTGGTGAGACCGTGGCTGTGAAGGAGATACAACTCAGTAATATACCAAAGGGAGAGCTCGGGCAGATAATGGTGGGTCCAAGACTCCGTTATGCAAGGTTTCGGGTGCATTGTTCAAGACTTCCTTCTAGTCCGAAATCGACTTACTCAAGAATTTGAACGTAGGTGGCTCTCGAAACTTATATTCTGATCGTTTACCGATCCATTCTTTAGCACCCTAATATCGTCAAGTACAAGGGCTTCGTCAAGACCAGGGAGTACTTGTACATTATCCTTGAGTTAGTACTTATCCCATCTCAGATGAGGAAATTGACTGAGCTTACATACCGTGCCAGGTTCTGCGAAAATGGATCATTGCATAATATCTGCAAACGTTTCGGTAAATTTCCAGAGAACTTGGTAGCGGTCTACATCTGTCAAGTCCTAGAGGGACTCGTATACCTGCACGATCAAGGTGTCATCCATCGCGATATTAAGGGCGCAAATATTTTGACTAACAAGGATGGATGTGTAAAGCTTGCTGACTTTGGAGTCGCTAGCTCTACTACAACCGGTGCCATTACTGATGATGCTGTTGTGGGCAGTCCCTATTGGAGTGAGTAGTCATGGTATGTGTCCTCGCTACGACTTAACAGCACTCTGCGCCAGTGGCACCCGAGGTCATCGAACAATCTGGTGCAACTACTGCGTCAGACATCTGGTAAGTACAGTCGAGCTGCTTGCGAATCAATGCAAATGCCGATATATTATTCAGGAGTGTTGGTTGTGTAGTTATCGAGCTCTTGGAAGGCAAGCCTCCATATCACTTCCTCGACCCCATGCCCGCCCTCTTTCGCATCGTTCAGGATGACTGCCCTCCCATTCCCGATGGTGCATCTCCAATTGTCAAGGATTTTCTACTTCACTGTTTTCAGAAGGACTGTAACCTCCGAATCTCAGCCAAGAAGCTGCTTCGTCATCCTTGGATGGTATCTGCGAGGAAGCAGATGAATGCGGCTGCGGGAAAGGAATCGAGGTCTCCAGAAGGCGGCCCGCAATCATTCACGGCCGGCAAGAGACCCACAAGCAACTATAACTACGACGAGGCTGTTCTCAAGGTACAGGAGTGGAATGAAGCCCTCAAATGTAATTTATCACTGTTTTGATCAATGCCCCGCTCATGCCCCCTTAGCCCCTACACGACCTACAAAGAAGAATGGTCGTAATTCCGTCTCAGAAGGCCAGCCACCATCCCCAACTCGTGGTAGTCGAGATAAGCCTGCGGTGTCGCTCCTTCAGCATTCAGTCCTTGGTCTCCAGGCTTCGACCTCTGGGAACTCTGCTCTCAAAGGACCCAATACTGTTTCAGGAAAACCCTCTGCCCCCGCTGCTCTAGTGGAGAAGATCCGGGAGCCACTAGCTTTTGTCCTTCAGCCTCCAGAGGAGCAGACAGACAACTGGGACGATGACTTCGAGGATGGACCCTCATTCACCAAGTTACAAGGTTTGTGCGAGATTGTAAGATCGTCGTGGTCTTACCTTGTGTTGCTATGTAGCCTCTGCCCTGGAGAAGACGTCCATCGAAGATGACAAACCGGAGGGTGATGATAATGCGCAGACCATCAGACCAAATCGTAGCCCAGCTGGCCCCGGGACAATACCACTTGCAAGGGCACCGTCTGCCGATATTGTACCCATCGTTGAAGACTATTCCGACATCGCAACCGAGGAGGACGAGCTCTTGCTTCAAGAGAAAGTGGCAGATTTCAAGGTCAGTGCATTCCTTTTTTTTCTTATTGCTAACTAAGGCTTTTCGCAATGTCGAAGATGAAGAATTCGGTACGCAGGGGACTCTTCCATCCTAACGATATAAAAGTCCTCGGACTCCTTTCTGGTTCTCCCGGTCCTATGTCTGCACCTCTTCCTAGTCTGTCGAGGAAAGCATCCCGCCCGTCTCTCAGTCCTATTTCTGGCATGGGTCCACCACCTACGGGTTCGATACGATCACATTCGCGCTCGTCTTCCTTTGTTGGATCTGGTTCAAGTGCTTCAGGCTCATTTGGTCCTGCAGAGGCGAGACGTGCGGCTAGTCAGGCCGAATTTGGCAAGTATACTGAGGACGACGACGAGGACTACGATGACATCTTTGGAAAGCCTGGCGGAACTAGTAAGTAGTCTTAGGTCAATGTATGTATGATTTCGAACTTTAGCTTCGCAGCTCTCGAACAGCCAATGCAAACCTTGCAACTCAACACCAGGTTGTCGAACAAGTCATGGGTAAGGTCTATGGTTTATTTCAAACAGCGATTGATTTCACCACAGCTCGGAGACGACTCGGACGAAGATGATCCTTTTGCAGAGGCAAGTCTTTGGGTGCCATCTATGATTCTGGCTGACCAAAATTATCAGATCGACGAGGGTTTTGCTGAAGATGATCTTGAGACTAATCTTCAACGTGACAAACATGCCCGGTTGTGCAACATGGTCAACCAACTCATCGATGAACTGACACCCTCGGCGCCTGATTTCCAACTGCGTGATGCTTGCGACCAACTGGTCCGTTCAATCTGACTCGATGGTTTTATAGTCTGATGCATTGCCGCATTTTTTTTAGATCAATATCATGACAGAAAACCCAGATATGCTCGTGCAGTTGGTATCTTCACATGGTATGCTGGCAATTTTGGAGGTACTGGAAGGCAAGTGCTCCAGGGATGTCCTCATGAAGCTTCTTCACATAATCAACTTGGTAAGTTGACGAACTGATTTGCGTCCATGAACTGAATGTTGTTGGCTAGTTGGTCACGAGTGATCTTGGGTTCTTAGAAAGCTTCTGCCTCATCGGAGGGATTCCGGTCATGATGGGTAGGTGTCGTAGCCCCAGAGACATTGATCATGAAGGATTGACTCATTTTGCAGGTTTTACCTCAAAGAAATACCCTTCTGAGTGTCGCGTGGAGGCGTCCAACTTCATTCGGTTGCTCTGCCACACATCTATATTGACCTTGCAGATGTTCATCTCGTGCGTGCTTGCCTCACTTTTTGTGTGCGCACCCTTATCCCCTAACAGATGTCGTGGCCTGAAAGTTCTTGTTGACCTCTTGGACGAGGACTACACCGACCAGACTGAGCTCGTCGTCGACGCTCTCAATGGCATAGGAAGCGTGTTCGAATTGCAAACTCCAACGACTAAGAATGACTTCTGTCGAATGTTCATTCGCGAAGGCCTCCTCGACCCCCTTTCCTCCGCTTTGCTCAACGTCATGGGCAATTCCAGTCCTAATGCAGTCGAGATGAAGCACAAGATCATACAGATTCTTCTCGTATTCTCCCAAGTGACGCAAAGCGATATTCACGTACGTAACGCCATGGGGACGCGGAAGATCGTCAGACGTGAGATTTTCGCGTCAATCATCAGATTTGATGCACCTTACTGTAATAATGATGGCAGGTCTATTACGCGCATGCGAGCTTCTGGAGATGGAATGCCTCGTTCACATGCTGAAGGCTGTGAAGCACTTGTCTATGAATGCTAACCTGCTCGAGGTGCTTCAAAACGCCAACGTCATCGAGATACTCATCAAGCTGCTGGACGAAGAGAAGACCGGTCCTCACAGCACGGTAAGTATATGAGACCACGACTTGGACATCACTCAAATCAAATGGTACTTCAGGAAGTGTCAAATCACATTTTCCAGACCTGCTATAACCTCTGTCGGCTGAACAAGTCACGACAGGAGGAGGCGGCTCAAGCTGGCATTATTCCGTGCTTGAAGCGAGTAATTGAGACGAGCTCACCTCTCAAACAGTTCGCGCTGCCCATTCTATGCGACTTGGCGAGCGCTGGGAAAAGTTGCAGATACCTCCTTTGGCAGCACAATGGTCTTGCGCTTTACTTGAACCTTCTAGAGGATCCATACTTCCAGGTCAGCGCCTTGGAGGCAATCTTGTCATGGTAACGAGAATTTTGAGTTTCACTCTACCTCACAACTAACGTGAACTCAGGTTGCAAGATGAAACTGCCAAGATTGAAGATGAGCTAATTAAATCCGACTCTCTCGAGGTGTTGCTCAAGTGCTTCGTATCCGCAAAAGCAAACTCCTTTGAGAACCTCCTCGAGCCCCTCCTCAAAATCTGTCGTATCTCCACCGCACTCACTATCGGCCTCGCCAAATCTCAATTCTTCAAACGTATCATCGACAGGCTCGGCCATAGCCGCGCAGTCGTTCGTCTCAACCTCTTGCGTATCCTCCGAACCGTTTGCGACGTGCACCCGAACCGGGCAATGTTGGTGGAGCGCTATGGTTTACATGAGATCGTCATGAAGCTTAGCAAGGATGATGGTGCTGTCCTGGTGCGCGAGTTGGCGAGAGAGATCCTACCAGCGCTAGCTCCGGCGCTTAAACCGGCGGGCAACAGGTCCCTGCTCAAGGGGTATGATACTCCGAAAAGCAGTCTGATAGCGCCCAAGAAAGCCAGGCGGACAGCATCGGAAACGTCTGCAATGATGGGATCAAATTCGTCCGTGCTGGGTCTTAGCATGGGTCCCCCTCCGACATCGAGGACGGGGATAGAGAGGGCGTACTCGTCATCCAGACATAGACTGGGTGATATATCTTGGCAATCTCATGGGGGTCAACGATGATTTATATATTGTTTGGTCAGACAGCGTGCTTTTTATTAATTTATTGTCCGTTCTTTATCGCTGGCTTTGCATCGTTATCACAGACAGTACTCTCATTTGCACATACCATATATCCCTCACTAATGACATACAGAGAACAAACAAATCCGATTAACAATGTAATCTAAACATAAAACGTGAGCAAATTAAGAGACGACAGAGCAAGGTGATGGAGACGCACAAGTAATCTACTTGCGAGCAAAGGGTATTTGGAAACCAGAGACCAGTGCCCTTGCACGATTTTGTGCACCGAGGCCTACTGCATTGGTGACAAAGTGGATGTGCATACCGTAAGACTTGGGGTACGAGTCCAAGTTGACCTCGATTTGGGGGAAGTAGCCCATGGCCTCTGGCGGCAAGCCAAACGAAACGACACCAGCCACGCCGCTCGGAGATTTCATTGTTGATGATGCGGGAGGCATGACTATGCCCGGGAACTCTCGAATTCTCGGAAGCACAAATTCCACCAAGGTGCTCATGAAGTCATACATCTTGGGTCCCTTCAACTCGACCTTTGCACCGACTGGAAGACCAGGGCGCATCCATCCACCGACATTCTTTTTCCCCTTGACGATCTGCACTCCGTCACTCGACGGACGACCTCCTCCACCCTCGGTGTCTCCCGACATTGCGCGGAATGCAGCGATGAGACCAAGTAAATTACTCCGGTTGGTGATCGCTTCCTTGAGCATGGAATGAATGACTATTTTTTCCAAACGGACGACATTCTCTGGAGTGGTAGGAGGAGCCGGCTTCTTGCCTGCCTGGGAACCACCGACGGGAGGGTTATAACGGTTTTTAGTGTATGGGTCGTTGGGGTCGTAAGTGAGACGAATTTGACGTGGTGATGGTGGAGTGCCAGACTCGTGATTGTAAGTCATGTACATCAAGTTGTCTTGAAGAGTTGTATAGTAGTGGTCCATGAAACGACATGGGTGGGTGTCGCGGACGATGAGATTTCTGACGTGTGGAACTGGAAGGCCATTCTCGTCGCGTTTGAGAAATTTGCGGATTTTTGGAGGCTTCCTGAAAGGACGGACGACCTGCGCGACGCGAACTGCTGCTGCACTCATCTAAAAATTTATTATCTGTGAGAACGGGTTCAGGTGTTTGAAAACTTGAACGAACTGAGCTAGTGCGAGGTCGAAGTATGGAAGCAAGCGGACAAGTATAGAAATAATATTTATTTGTGAATTATTTTTGTTCGGGTTAACGGTGTCAGCGCTTCAGCCTTGGATCGATTACAGTCCTCAACGTTGCTGACGACGTCGACGGTCGACTTTATCTTTCTTTCTTCTTCTTCTTCTTTCTTTTAATTGTTCACTTAATAATGGCTCTGACTGCAACAGCCCAATCTGCTCTTCCAATGTGGGACGATACAATCGTACCAACTCTGCGTAAAAGTACGTATAATATAACGTTCTTGTCCAGAAGCTCAGGCGTCAGATTCTGACGGACCCCGTCGTCTTCTCTTCCTTTTTTTCCAGGACTAGAAAGCGAAAGTCGTATCCTTGCTAAACGCCTGTCAGTGGCATCTTTTTCTTCTACGGACGACACACCAAGGTCGAACGCTCCTTCAATTTCTGGCCATACTCTGCGAGATCTGGCTCCAAATTCACTTTATTCTCCAGAACATAAGAAATTTAGTGCTATACCCAGACCAAACTTGCAACAGTCAAGAAGTCCTTCAGAAGCTTCCCGTCCCAACGCCGCTTCCTCGCACAATCCTCCATATACACGCGCTCGTACAGTTTCTCAACCATACTTGTACGATTCTTCTTCTCAACCTAACGGCTACCCGAACGGACACGCTCTCCCAACCCCAGACTCTTCTTGCCCTACTTCCCCCCGCACCTCTGACGTGAAGCCCACCCGAATACCGATGGCCGCGCGGGGGAGAACCATAAGCACCTCTAGTCACGCCCAGAGTGTCGCGACCCGTTCCGAAAGTCGCAATGGCGTCCTTTCCCATCAGACACCCACTCCCGATACGTCTCCTGATCTCTGGATTGTCGACGAGACTGACCCCTCTTTGCCAAATGCTACTATTCGACATCAGAGATCAAATATCATGAACGAACCTGCTCCATTTAGCGCAAGTTCTATCACTTCCTCTATTCTCTCCAAGCAGTCTCACCATGACACTGCCTTTGCTCCTCCGCGGCCTTCCAATGAATCAGAAGAGCGTCCATTTGAACATTGGTACAGAGGAGACGTACATAGAAACGGTGGCGTCGGGGAGTTGCGTGTCGGTAAACGCATGGAGATGTTGCGCATCGCCAACTTCGGACACGACATGAAGTCAAGCACGCACCGTTTTGCACCTCGGGACTTCTCTGCCGCTCTGGAGTACAGCCGTAGACGGAAGAGAGCTGATAGCGCTTCTGGCCTAGGGGAAAGAGAGAGTTTGTATTTGGATGAACAGGGAGCAAATGAGGCGGATATGGTATTGGATGAGAGCCCACCGACGGATATTGATGGTGATCCTGACACTGACACGGATGATATCTATAACACGTACGCCGGTGCAAAGGACGTCACCATTCATCCTCCATTCAGCGCGTCTACGCCTGGCCTAGTCAGATTATCTACGGAGAATACCCGCAGCGAAGCACACCCCACTATTAACACCGAGATACCACCCACTCGGATACCCGTCGCACGTACAGCCTCGGAACCTCTCAGAGCCAATACATCTATTGAAACAACACGCAGTTCCGAAACTCTGATCCCATCTCCTGATTCTATCACAAGTTCTCGCCGGCGGTCATTTTCACGATCACAGAGTCAATCGCCTGATCATCCACCGAGTAACAAACGCCGCACGAAGAGACCGGTGTCGCCCTCTCAGCCTTCAACACCGAAGAGATCCAAGTCGAAGGCAAAAACGCCTTCCGCTGTACGACGGAAGGATGACAATCGCGCTTCGATCGCTTCATATCCGACTCCCGAAGGAGATGGTATGGTTGACGCCATACCCACATGGACCCAGCCAGTTCAGAAGTCGGGCACCTGGGACGAGGTGATAAGATAAGAGTAGCTATATTAATTGTTTCGCTGATCGCTTTTCAGGTGGTTCTACCGGTTGTGGCGCGGAAAAAAGGTCTGGATGGTCAGTATGAGCAAGCAGATGGTAGCCCTCGTCCCAAACCTCCGGATCCTGTCGCTCCGGTGAGTGTACCCCCCACCTCACATTCGACTCATTGCTGATGAATCTGCATAAGGCGCCTGGCACTTTTGGTTACGATTACTCCAAGTATCGTGCGCCTCGGGGAGAGGAGGTACCCATGGATGAATTCGGAAAGCTACCAAGTCCGATTCAGGAGGAACCAGCACCGATACCTGAAAGTCCACTTCCAACACTACCACCCCTGACCGAAGAACCAGAGCGACCTATCCGTCCCGCCCGATGGAAAGCGGCCGCACGTCCTCCCGATTCTCCCGCACCGTTCTCGCAATACCGGCACACAGAAATTCCGACCATCAATGTTACGCGACCATCCACCGACCTCCAGTCACCACAACAAGTACCTCACGACGATGAAGACACAGGCGCTGGGTGCTGCAAGTGCGTTGTTATGTGATTGCGACGATTTCAAAGCATTTGCTCGTTCTCTTCATTGTCCCATGTTTTCACTTTTCACTTTCCTCTTTCTCATCCACACTTGCACATATGTCATCTTCATTCCTCTCTTAGCCACGCCGTTCTGATTTCATTGCATATCGGGTGTTCCTCCGTTTTCCGCATACCTTACCACTCAAGACAACTGGAGTGTCATGACTCTCGTTCACTTTCCGCCTCTTATCATCCTCTACCCATACTATCGCCCTGTCGCAGAACACGTCTGTCCCTCTTCTTATGCCGCTCGTTTACCTTGTGTACTATGGATCCATGGCCGGTATTCACGCTCAAACTATTCTAGTGCTCCAGTACTCCGGGTAGTTAGACTGGTTTATTACATATACATCATTAGTGATATTCTTGTTGTGCTTCGCGAGTCGCAAGTCCCAGAGTTAGTGCAAATAATTGATAAAGTGTGACATTGCTGGTGGGACGTTGGTGGAGGCACGGGTCAGGTGATATTATTGTCGTGCATGACAACTCAAGCGCAAGTCTCAGTAACAGTGAACGATCTACTAGCTACAAGTAGTCCATCCTTATCTACACGCACTTCCTCCGTCAAGAACTGAACATCCACACGGTACGTCCCAACCCCATCACTCACATCTACGTGTGTCATATCCACAAATTGAGGAAGGACTTTCCCGTCCTTCGACCAGGAGATCCTGTAGCTTTCCTCGCTGGAGACAGGGCTTTCTCTGAACTCAGCAAGCGGAACCAGATCAACCTCGAAGGTTCTGTAGTGATCACGTCCGCACGTTATCCTGAAGTCATCGATGAGATCGATACGTTTGAGTAGCGATAGCCAAAGACCCTCCAAGCACACTTTGCAGAAGTTGGGCTTGGTAACGCTGCGCATGAGGCAATCGTCATTCGTCGGACGATAAGACGTCTCATTATCTAAACTGAATCTGCACACCAGTCAATGGCTTAAACTCTTTGACATGAAAATAAACCACTCACGTCGGGAACATGCTATAGTGACCGAGCGTCGCATTGAATCTGTCCTTGGTGTTAGATCTTTGAGATAAACAAGACAGACGGGATCATAACATACTCAACTTCTGTCCCATATTCTAGAATCTCTACGCTGCATAACTGCGCGCTTCCTTCAAGAGCGCTGTTCGTCAGGACAAACGAGATTCTGTGCGAGCCAGCGCTCAATGACAAGTCCTCATAAACATCATAATGCCATCTATCAAAGCCGATATCTTTTCTTGGCGCCCAGCGTAAATTGACTCCATCGAATAAGATAACCAAGTCATTTTGATCTGGGAGGCCAGACAGTGAGAACTTGATCAGATGACGTGCGTAGTTTCCTGATGACAAGAAGGAAATCGACCATGGTTGAGTTGTATTCAGCAGTGTCCATGGATACGCTTGCATCGGCATCACGGACCGTTGGGCGCGGAACATGTCTGCATCATCTTCCTGGTGCTCAAGCCAGTGTGTCCACGTTACGGCTGAGAGATTGTGGACAGCATTGACACCAAAATAAGCATATCCTCCGTCATATTCTTCGCCTACGTCGATGATGGAGTGACCAATCTCGTGTCGAAGGACCAATGCCCCGTTTGCTACGGAGGCGGTGGTTGTCCTTCGCACCCGTTGTTAGTATGTTTAAGACAAAGTAAATGCGGGGTCGCAAACATACGTATATTCTCCGCCAAGTCCTGGACATGGGAAAGTGGTCAGTGTGAAACAGTGTGTTAAAGATACTGGATATCTTACCACCATAAAATGGATCATTGCCTTTCGTAAGGAGGTAAGAAAAATAGCTTAATCGTATATTCCAGATGCAAAACACGCACCGAGAAGAATTGCATAGTTACATCTATTTCCGATAGACGTACAGGCCATTAGAGCAACATCAGAGTTATTGGCGTATAAGCCCCTCAACTCCGTGCCATCACGGTATAACCCAAAGGGAGTTCTAGACCGGAACGTTTACAAAGTAAATGATCGTGAATATGATAAGCACCTCTTGGCTTTCCCATTGACGCCCACGCCGCTCTAGGAAAATGATGAATCAGCTGAGAGCCTGGTAGCAAATTTGCAAGAGCATTAACCTCTTGACTAGGTGAAAACACGGCCCAGAAGTTCAACAGAGGCCTTACTGTAGCGAACGTCTGATTTGCTGACAAGTCGGTGACCAGACGCATTGCATCATCAAGAAACTTGTCTCTTTCACGCATTGTATCTGTACAGTAAGTGAGGACTGAGGATGTGACATGCAGAAAAACCAGATGCAAACGCACACCCGTCGGAGAAGAAAGCAAGATCGATACGGTTGTCTGACGGCCCAGATTGCAAAAGACTGACGACTTCTAGCGGCGGGATGGAGACATCTAATAATGTACCAAAAGATATCCCTTGATCTCCAAATGGCACTTGCGTCTCGAAACCATTGCGTATACTCTGTCCAAGAAACGATAAGTCATTCGAACACTCGAGCTGTGCGCGAAGCCAT